>JAXIVD010005527.1:0-2500 GCA_036785275.1 Cancer borealis
AGAGAGAGAGGATGAGTAAAGACAGAAAGACAAAAAAATTATATAAAGAAATAGAGACACACACACAAAGACAAGCGGAGACAGACAGACAGACAGGCAAAAAAAAAGAGGGAAGGGAAAGGGAAAGGAACGACGATAGATTGATCCTCCTTTCCATAATGACGCGCCTCATCAATCTCTATCACTCAGTTGCTCAGTCTTTCTCAACAACAACACCACCACCTCTTTTGACTCAGTTCCCTCGGCTTGAACCACATTGTCTCCGTTTCTTGCGTTTTGAAGGACAATCACCACCACCATCACCACCAACACCAACATTACTACAAAAAATATATGGTTTGCAGCTGGTTCCATATTTATTTATTTGCCTGCCTGGTTTGACTGGTTCACGTTGGAGGTAAAATAATGTGGAGGAATTAGAGGGAACTTGAAGGTGAATGTGGATTACTGAAGAATTGGATAAAAGAAGGAAATCAGCCAGTTTTCTCTTATTAGACTGTTTTTTTGTTGTTATAGGAGACGGTTAATATGGTTTCTGTTTGTATATTTTTCGTAGTAGTAGTAGTAGTAGTAGTAGTAGTAGTAGTAGTAGTAGTAGTAGTAGTAGTAGTAGTAGTAGTAGTAGTTGGTTTTGTTGTTGTTTTTAATATATTATTAGCAGTAGTGATAGGTTAAAAAGGACATAGAGGAGATGCATGAGAAGAAAGAGAAGAAGAACGAAGAGAAGAGAAGGAGGAACAAATGGGAAAGAGGAAAACTTGGATGAGGGAAAGGCGGACAAGAACGAGGAACAGAATATAAGATAACTGGAATGAAAAGAAAGAATAAAGGGAGAAGAGCAAAAGGAGAATGAGAACAAAGAAAAACACATAAGGAACGAGAACAAGGACAACACATAATGCTAACAACTGGATTAAAAAGAAAACAAATACAAGGTTATCCACAATATTCAAATTAGGAACACGAAATCGGGCAACATCACCAGGGAGTAAAAAAAAAGTGAATATGAGAATAAAGATAAGAGTGAACCTATACTATAAAGTGGCGTTAGGAGAGACAGGACATGAAGGGAAGGAACAAACAGGAGCAGTGCATGGCAGAGGATGGAAGGTGTAGGGATGAGGAGAAGGGTGAAGAAGGAGACACGGGGAAGGAGGAGGCTCAGTGGTCAAGGTGGACCGGATATACCTGGGTTGGCTAGTTCCTCCTCCACACGCACACACGCGCACACACACACACACTCTCTCTCTCTCTCTCTCTCTCTCTCTCTCTCTCTCTCTCTCTCTCTCTCTCTCTCTCTCTCTCTCTCTCTCTCTCTCTCTCTCTCTCTCTCTCTCCTTCACACACACACACACACACACACACACACACACACACACACACACACACACACACACACACACACACAAACACACACACACACACACACACACACACACACACACACACACACACACACACACACACACACACACACACACATATGTTATCATTTATAATCAAACACTACGAACACATAAGAGCAAGTGCAGCTTAAAAATTATGAAAAAAAGTATAGATTCCTTATAATATCATAACACAGGGACCTGAAGTATCCACAAATATTAAGGGGATGATTTCATGAGGTGTCCTGATAATTCCTTCTGTTTAATTATTTATAATTATTGCAACACTTGCTGTCTCAGATCCATTTCTTTTATTTTTTGGATGACTGTCTCTACTGCTGTGAGCATTATCTTTATTTCGTCATCAATAATCAAGTGTTTGAAGTTACTGCTGCTTCCTCCTGCTTTCTCTGTCCTCATTTTAGATCCCAAGCGTGCTGTCTTGCCTCGTGTGTTGTCTTGC
Source organism: Cancer borealis (assembly GCA_036785275.1). NCBI lineage: Eukaryota > Metazoa > Arthropoda > Malacostraca > Decapoda > Cancridae > Cancer > Cancer borealis. Next base: position 1,849 of record JAXIVD010005527.1, read on the forward strand.
TCACAATAGTTAACCTTGTGATTAAGACTAAGTTACTACTCACTCACTTAGTATATTTGTGCTATATACTTTAGTATATACTACTATTTCTTGTCAATATGAATTGGCAAAAAAAATTCAAAACCTTTTCAATTATAACTTTTCATACTTTATAGCATTAGTTAAACTGATTTAAACCACTTTTCTAAATCGAATTAACCTTATTCAAGACATATAGCACACTACCTTTTTATTTATCTCAACGATGAGTTATTCTTTTAAACATATAATTTTGGATGATTCTTGCCCTTTTGTCCCTTGCCTCCAACCTTTACCTTAATTGTGCCTCTTGCCAAGATTCTTCCAAATTATATATCGTATGCTTCTTTTTCTTCCCATAATCTCCACAAAGATTAGTGTTCTTATAGCAGCTCTCACGTTGCTGTTAAAGACTGTTATGTGTTCATACCCTGTCTGGTCAAACTTTCCTGCCTCTATACTTTTCATTTTTGCTGAAAGTTGGCTTATATTCAAGGTTTTATAAAGCAGGATGAAGGTTCTAGTCCTTCAAACTGGCTTCCTACTCGTATATCTCTTAACATTTCCTATTTTTCTAAAGCCTTTGAAACAAGTCTCAACAGGTTGTCTTAATCATCTATCATTCCATAGTTTT
>JAXIVD010005527.1:7500-28624 GCA_036785275.1 Cancer borealis
TACTTATCATGGAAGGGCTTTCAATTGTCTTATGCTCATCATTCCCATTATTCATTCATCTAATTACAGGTAGACGCATTTTTCCCTTCCTTCAATACATCTTTGTCTACTCTTCTCCATTCCCATGTTCGCTCTTTCTATGTAATCTAAACTACAGGTAGAGGAGTGGTAAGGACAATAGGAAAGGCAGAGAACACTTGAACATGCGTCTGATATATAACATAGCTGAAACGAGGCAAGAATTATCAAATCAAACACAGTAAATAGCAGTGGAGATAGTTAAGGTCTAAGCGGGGGAGCGTTGTGGTGGAGGGAGATGGATCAGGACAGTGTTCAGATGGTGGAAGATAACACAGGGATAAGCTGGATGGAAGGGGAGGGATGGTCTGGGTTTTGGAGGTCAGGGTGTTGGAAGGGTGAGTGGGAAGGACGGCAGGTCAAGGGTGGGCCATTAATACGGGTTTAAGGTGAGGGATGGAAGAGGGAAGAGGAAGGTTTAGAGGCCTGTCTACTTTGCTCACCTGTCTGACGGTGCCATACATATAAATGTGATGGTGGAAAAGTCATGAATACATTTTCAAGTCAATTATTTTTTTTCTTACATTTTATCTTGTTCATATTCCACTCACGCCTCCCTTCAACTCCTTCCTTTCTCCGCTCACTCTGATGTGTGTCTTGCCTTTGTGTGTCTCCTTCACTTTCACCTTACACTCCCCCCCACCTCTCGCGTCTCCTCCTCCACCTTTGTCATTCGTCATCATCAAATAATGTAATACTTATCATCCAGACATAAGTTATATAAAAGTATTTCATCTTTATTTACGATGTTGTTTTTACTTTTTGCTTTATTTATTTGAGCAATAATGATGAAAATAATAATATTATTAGTAATAATGATTAAGATAATCATAATAGTGATATTATCATTATTTTTACTATCATTATTATTATTATTATTATTATTATTATTATTATTATTATTATTATTATTATTATTCTTGTTATTGTTATTGTTATTGATATCGTTAGTATTAGTATTGTTATCATTATTACTATTATTATTATTATTTTTTTTTTTTTATTATTATCAGTATTATTATCATTATTATTATTATTATTATATTTTCTTGTTATTGTTATTATCATTATCATCATCATTATCATCAATACAACTATTATTACTATTATCATTTATATTATCTTCGTTATGAATAGTATTATAACAATGCCATATCTTCCGTATCTTGCTCAATACCCTTACCATTTCTCAATAATTTTTCCAACCTCTTATTCGTCCTTCTTTGTTCTCCCGTGATCTATTCCCCGTGACCTCCCAACACAATCCCCTACTCTTCCCTCACAATATCCTGTTAACCAGATTATTGTTTCCCCTCTTCCTACACCTTGAATCATCTTGCCCCGTTTCCCCTGATCCCTCCTTGCAACCTTCCTCTCTACCTCTCCTTGCTCACCTCGTTCCCTTCCCGCAGGTGTCAGGGTGAGGGCGCAGTGCTGGCGGCGGACAAGAGCCCCGACGTCCACAACTTCCTGAAGGCTCTCCTGCAGCCTCACCTCAGCGAGACTATCGACTCCAAGTACCGCCGCGCATTCATCGGTCTTATGTGCCAGTACGTGATATGGTTGTTGTGGCGGAGTAGTAGCAGCAGTAGTAGTAGTAGTAGTAGTAGTAGTAGTAGTAGTAGTAGTAGTAGTAGTAGTAGTAGTAGTAATAGTAGTAGTAGTAGTAGTAGTAGTAGTAGTAGTAGTAGTAGTAGTAATAGCAGCAGCAACAACAGCAGTACATACGTAATGTTGCATGCTGGTCTACCAAGAATGTTGCTAAATCGACATTCATTTATATATAAATATATAATCTCTCTTCCTTACAGACAAAACTACATACAAATTCAAGACTAAAATTTACCAAACGTGAAAAAAGAAGCTCAATGTGCCTTATCTGTAATAGATTCAAGGATAAATTAAGATTCTGTTATATTAAAGTGATACACGACAAACTATCATCACTGAGCAATGTTTTTCATGGGTCACTGTTTTTTTTGTTACCTCGCCTTAGGAGCTTGTATCACAAACCTGCTGAGATCTCCTTCACATGGTAGTTTTATCCTGCACTTTAGCTTTGGTTCCGTGCCTTCTTTCCCTTCCTTCTCATACGCCCTTTCCTCCGGAGATATTTGCACGCCCTTCGTGATGGTGTTACTCCGCCTTTGATTATATTACCAAAGTTTACTCCCTTCTTTTTTGCATATATATGATCTCAAGAATGTTTTCAATAAGATAAATTATAATCGCCCTAACCTTACGGCGGTGAATATATTACTCATTACTTTACAAAAATACAAGACTTACACGTAGTAAATCATGATACCGCGAACATGACAAGGGAGGAAGATATTTTACATCGCTTTTAAGATACGTAATGATATGAAAAGAAAGTATGAAAGCCAGTCACCCCAATAGAGGTTAACAAGTGCTCTTCATCCTTCCATCTCTCCGCCTCAAGCCACATGTTACTATTGAATAAACTGTGTCACCAAGTCTCGTCTATGTCGGTGCATAGTTTCCCTTCCTTTTCCCTTGCCTAGACTGAGGTCGATGTGTATTGGTGCATAATGGAAGCAGGATATCAATGATATAGTCATTACCCACCATTTAATATTGAGAAGGAAACGAGACATTATTATTTCCTTAGTAGAATGAAACTCGATAAAAGAAGTGAAGGATAACAGGAGTAGTAATATGTTTGTATTTCTATATATTTTGATTATTCCTCGCACCATACAAGTATCTTTTGTACTCAAGGAAGTGTGGCATTTACTACAAACAAACGTGATTCTAACTGTAAAAGCGAAAAATTAAGGTATGCTTTATGTCCCTCGCCGCCTTGGTGCTTGATTCTTTACATTGATTCTGATCCATCGGTGAATAAGAATCCCTCACCGCGCGACACAACACTGGCAGCAACATCCGGTTTGCAGAGAAGGATGAAAAAGGGCAAGAATTTCACCTTTCACTCCTCATTGCACTTCTTCCCTCTTGAGTTTTCACCACCCTGCCACTGTCTGTTATTACTCTCCCCACTCCTGAACGCTGACTCACGCTAGCACACGTTGCCTGCACACCTCCCCTCCCAACCACTGCGCTACAAAAATATCCGAGGATGACCCAAACCTTTGCAACTACTATGACTCGGAGGAAATAGTGACGTGCCATTTTCTCTAATTTGACTTTCACCGGATTTTTCATCATTTACTTTCTTTGCTTTATTTGGAATATAGATTTTTATGTGATTGATTTCTAACCTGCATTTACGTATTTCTCTTTTAGCAATTTTACTCATCATTATTTTCATCATAGTTTTATACGATTTTCTTAATTGCTTTGTGGTAAATTGTCATCAATTCTCTCCTAACTTTTTATGATACCTATGCTCCTCCAACCTTTTTGTTATGTTTAAACACTTGATTAATGTTTGACCAAGAAATTAGTGTACTTACATGACCCATCGCAGATTAGTTTTTTGTTTTATTTTCGTATGTAGACTGAATGCCTTTGATGTTTTCCTTGACAAATGTTCCTTTTGTTGGTTTAGAAAAAAATATTTGTTATCCATTTACATTAGGGAGATATTTTTTTAAGAAATGTGATTGATTTCCTTCTTTATTTTTGTATGTGTGTGTGAGTGTGTGTGTGTGTGTGTGTGTGTGTGTGTGTGTGTGTGTGTGTGTGTGTGTGTGTGTGTGTGTGTGTGTGTGTGTGTGTGTGTGTGTGTGTGTATGTGTGTGTGTGTGTATGTGTGTGTGTGTGTGTGTGTGTGTGTGTGTGTGTGTATGTGTGTGTGTGTGTGTGTGTGTGTGTGTGTGTGTGTGTGTGTGTGTGTGTGTGTTTGTGTGTGTGTGTGTACTTGTATTGCTGCTTGTCGGTGTACCTTTACAATGTTATGGAGGTATGAAGGTGGTCCCACTAATGCCCGTTGTTTTGTAGGAATGGCTGCGACTCTCCCGCCAACTGGCTGTATGCTGATGGCAGCAGCTGCCAGAACAACAACTTCTGTGACTGGCTGTCGGTGAGTTTTTCCTCGGGAGGCGCGAAGCTATTTTTTTATCATAGTTTTTTAAAGCAAGCATCTGCCATGTCATTCTTGAGTGTAGAAATTATATTTGGCATTTTATTTTGCATTTACCCAAATTACATTATCATCAATAAGTTCAGTAGTTGTAGTTTTAACGAATGACCGTGCAAGTAGTGTTTACTCCTCATCTGTGATTTTGATATCATATTGACCGAAAAACTATGCGAAACAAATCCCTCACGACATGCAAAATATGACAGTCTGAACAACGGAAAAATATTACTGCCCAACTAATGAAAAATATCAACTGAAAAATATCACATTGGCCGAAAACCTATGCAAAACAAATCCCACATGCAAAGTCTACTCACCTATTGAAGGAAAAATTGTACTGCCCTCTAAAAGCACGTCCATTACATTACTCAGAATATTATAGCTGAGATATTTTGATATCTCCAGATTTCTCTCCTGAAACAAGAAACCTTCATTGTCACTGATTTATTTCATTTCGTTACGGTGATGGTACTTATGATGATTGCAAAGATCAGATCAGGCAAGATGTTCTGCAAATCTGCCTTCACGCATCAACCTAAATTACAAGCTAATATTTCATTGTGACGCAGTTATTTCCTGTACGACTACTTTAAATAACACTCAGCCTTATTAACGTAATCTTTAAACAAATTTCCAACATGTCTTAATTCATTGATTGGTAGACTTAAAACTCTGAGGTTGCACTGACATTATCACCTTGGACTGTCTTGTTGCCTTGCACCCAAAAGGAGAAGCTCCGATAAAAACGGATGCAATCAACTATGACTTAATGCTTGGCTGCTCACAGTCACTGCTTGGCTGCTGAGGGAAGGCGAGTGTGTTGGTGCAAGGGTGCTGGGACCAAGGCAATGATAAGGATGCGAGGACAGCAGAGGTCTTACAGGTTTTCACTCAGTTTTATTATATCTACATAAAGTATAGAGCCTGGGATGATCAGCACGCGTGGCTGTGGAGGGAAGTACGCACAAACACACACACACACACACACACACACACACACACACACACACACACACACACACACACACACACACACACACACACACACACACACACACACAACACACACACACACACACACACACACACACACATACACACACACACACACACACACACACACACACACACACACACACACACACACACACACACACACACACACACACACATGCACACACACCAGTTGTTTGGAGTAATTGACATTATCATCAAAGACACGAAAACAAAAAGAAACGTCTGTGTTTTGCGGTTATTTTATCTTGTCTTTTTAAGTTAATGCGTAAAGGATGAATAATGCAATAGAACGTGACGCCAAAGAACAACACGTGAACAGTTCAAAGTTGAGTCGCCTTGAACTATCGTGATGCCCCTCGTCCTGTGTTGGAGCCGCAGAGGTGGTCCACACTTGTCCTTCAGGTTCTTGCTGAAGCACATGTTTCAGGAAGAACAATGAACGTCTGATCTACCAAGGCTGATCAAGTGTTATTCATTCACTGGAGTCTTAGTTACCAGAAAATGGAAGATTAAAAAGAAACGTTGATTAGAGAAGAGAAAAAAAAGTGTAATATAAAAGACACAACGATGATAAGAAAAATAAAAAAACATTGGTTAGAAGAAAAAAATTTGATGATTAAGTTAAACGTTAATCCAAAGAAAATAATGAAAGCATAGATACAAAGGAGTTTAAAACATTTGCTCTGCCGCGATGACTGTTTTTCTTAACCAATATTGATTTTGTTTTCATGTTTTACAGCAACTCTTATTGCCTTCCACCCACATATCCTCCACACCTCCATCTGATGCCCTTGTACTCTTCATCCTTCTGTCCACCTCACTGCCTCACTCCCCTTTACCCTTATACTCACTGAAAATGTTCACCTCATTTTCCGCCGCCTATCCTTCCTCTGCCGCTTCATTGCCTTCTACATCCACTGGGAAAGTATCCTCCCTCCTCCTCGCTTCCCTCTCCTCTCCTTCACCTGTTACCCTTTCCACCCTTTCCCTCTACACGTTTCAATCACTTTTCGTAACACCGCATTTGCTCATCTCCCTTCTCCTTCCCTTCTCATCCATCTGTCATTTTCCATCCTTATTCTGTCCATGCTTCCTTTGCTAATACTTCTCTCCTTTCCTCAGGTCGGCTCCACCAATGAATGGAACGCCCTGCCCACCAGCCTCTACGGAGCCTCCATCGCCGCCATGCTTGATGACTTCCCCGACACCTCCTACCGCTACAAGCTGCAGCCTTACCCAGCCGACCACACCCTCCAGTACATGATCTGCCAAAAGGCCGGTAAGTTCTCAACGCTCACCTTTCCTTGTTGCTGTCATTAATGATCTGCCAGGTCTTCCATTCCATTTCATTATTTCCTTTTCTCCTTTAGTTCCCTTACTAATCCTTTTCCTGAACCCAGCCACGATAACCATTAAACAATTATGTAGATATTCACGATATTGATTCAGAAAGGGATTTTTCGCCTATATTGACTGAGGAACTAGGAAGGCTTAGAGAGGCTTTAGACTGCACAACGTCAATGATTTGGTATAGATGTGAGAAAACATTGGAGCTGGTCGTTTTCAGAAATAGTTGATAGCTGTAAAAATGTAAGTTGATGCACAAAAAAATATGGCTCATCATTTGCTTTCTTGGATTATTGACTGTTGTTATATACGCACCAGTATCAGATCATACTAATTTTAAAGATTTTTTTTAAGGCTTTGGATTTAAAAATATTGGATATAACGTAGAAATTCCCTGCTCATAAGACCACAATATGAAAATCAGACTTTTCCAAGGTGTCAACACGCATGCAGGCCAATGAAAAAGATTCAGCAACTATCATTTAAAAAATTAAAATATTCTGATTTTGAAGTAGGTCTAGCAGAGGGCCGCTCTCGGGCAGCATAATGTGCAGGGGTTGTGAGGGGATTCAAGGGGCTCGGATAAGATTAAGATAATGGTTAGGATAAGGCTAGATAACACATTTTACCTTGTTAATGGACGTTCAGACAATTAGAGTTAAGAAAAAAGAAAAAGAGAGAAAGCTTGATTATGTTGTCTTCGTTTTAGTTACCCTTAGACTTTATCATTCTCTTTGTTCTGGAAACCACGAGTTTTGAAGGGATGACTAACATTTAGATACACATACACACACACACACACACACACACACACACACACACACACACACACACACACACACACACACACACACACACACACACACACACACACACACACACACACACACACACACACACACACACACACACACACACACACACACACACACACACACACACACAGAAGAAGAAAGTAAATTTGAGAGAAATATAATAGAAAAATGTAAAAACGAACCAAAACTTTTCTATAGATATAACTATAAATGGAAAAATGAAAAGCATGAAAAGGTAGGAGGCACAGTGTACGAAGATGCATTACAACAGGCTGAGGTGATGAACAAGAGCTTTCAGACTGTATTTACAAGAGAAAGGGAATTTATAATGAATAATATTTTAGCAACAGAAAAGCACCGGATCCAAATGGAGTGTCAAATTGGATAATGAAAGCATGCAGTAACCAGCTAGCAGAAAAGTTATATAGTATAATTGAGAGCAGAGTACCGCTATATTGGAGAAGGGCAAATCTTGTGCCAATTCACAGAGAAGGAGATAAAGAAGAACCATTAAATTACAGACCAATGTCATTAACAACCGTTGTGGCAAAAATTTGTCAGAAAATATTGAAGGACAGATGGTGGAAGTTACTGGAAGAGACAAACACATTCTCAGGTGGTGAGTTTGGATTTAGAGGAGGAAGGTCTTGTATAACGAACTTACTAAGCTTTTACTTGAGTGATTGATGTGACACAGGAAAGAGAAGGGTGGGTTGATTACATCTACCTGGACCTCAAGAAGGCTTTTGACAAGGTACCTCACATGAGACTACTCTGGAGACTAGAAAATGTAGGAGGATTGAAAGGTGGTTTGCTGAAATGGATGGAAGACTTCCTGAGCAACAGAGAAATGAGAACAGTAATAAACCATCAAAAGTCAGAATGGTGCAGTGTGAAAAGTGAAGCTCCTCAAGGATCAGTATTGGCCCCAGTGATGTACTTGGTCTATGTAAATGATATGACAGAGGGAGTGAATAGTTATGAGTCTATTTGCAGATGATGCCAAATTACTAAGAAAAATAAAAAGTAAAGAGGACTGTGAGCATTTACAAAAGCATCTAGATAAGATTTACAGTAAACTATGGGAAATGGAGTTCAATGCCAAAAAATGTAAAGTGCTGGAAATAGGATGTAGTAGAATGAGACAAAGAGGAAAGTATTCGATGGAAAATTAATGGATAAACAAAACAACTGTTGAAAAAGATTTGGGAGCATTGATTACAGATAATTTGTTTCTAGAGAAACATATTAATAAAATCACAAGAGATACATATCAGCTGCTGAGAAATATAAGAATGGTTTTCAAATATCTGGATGAAGAGATGATTAATAAATTGATAACATCGTTGATTCGACCGAAGTTAGAATATACAGCAATGATTTGGTCGCCACATAAAAAGAAAGATATAAAGAAGCTTGAGAGATTACAAAGAGCAGCTACAAAAAATGGATCCAAGCCTTAGAAACTTACCTTATGAAGAAAGACTTTTTGGCTGAAACTACCAACTCTTGAGAAAAGAAGAGAAAGGAGAGACTTTATAGCAGTGTATGGAGCATTAAAAGTCTTGAAAAAATTGAGAGATGATCTGTTTGTATGGAATGACAGCACAACAAGAGGACACGAGAAAAAACTGAAAAGGACTACAAGCAAGAAAGACAAAAAATACAGCTTCCCATATAGAAGCATAGAAGCCTGGAATAAACTTGATGCAGAATTAATGCAAGAAATATTAATGATTTCAAAAGCAAACTGGATAATAGTAGATTTGGAGACGGGACAATACGAGTATAACCCTTTTCCTGTATGTTACAACTAGATAAATACAACTTGGTAAACACACACACACACACACACACACACACACACACACACACACACACACACACACACACACACACACACATACACACACACACACACACACACACACACACACACACACACACACACACACACACACACACACACACACACACACACACACACACACACACAGTTACTTTTCTTGATTATTCACAAAACTTTCCCTACACAAAGTTAATCAATTCTCCACCAATCAAAATGGTTCTGTTGCTGGGCTGACTGAGACTGTTGGTTCATTTATGTTATCATGTGCCTCACCGAGCATTCTTACCTTCACTCAGGTTCATTCCCGTTCTATCATAAGTATAAAAGTATCGCAAAAGAACTCGATAAACATTCACTTGCTATTTCTTTTGTTATGCACGTGTGACTTTGTCCATTGATGCTCCATACAGGGAAACTTTAATTATTTGCAGCACAACAGTATAACTTAAGATTTTGCCAATTAATTATCTAAGACTCTGTTTATCTATCTTACTGTCTTTCTATGTATCTATCTATCTGTTTTTATCTATTTGACTTCACTATTGATATACATGTCTTTATGATTATATATCTATCTATTCATATAATTCTGTCTATCATTTTTCCTTTTCTTCCTTCTTTTTTTCATTATAGTTTCATTTCATTTCATTCAGTAAAAAGTCAGTCGTTAATATCAAGTTGTAATTAATTTTATAGAAAACTCTCCAATAAACCTTCAACTTTCAATCAATAAGTCAGACAATTAGTATTAAAAAAAAGTTCTTTAGAATACTTTTGTTTATCACAATAATTATACAAAGGAAATCCTTGACCTTAGAGTTACCTTCGACAGTTTTTAAATATCTCTTTTATTTCTCTTTTTATCTCTCTTTCTCTCTTTCTTATGTCTATCTCTCCTCCTTTTACTCACATTCCTGCTTCTTTGTTCCTCATTCCTTCTCTTCCCACTTTGTCAGTTATATATATTCATTTAATTATTTTATATATCTGAGAATACTTCCATTACCTCGCCACCTTGCTGTCTCCTTCTTTCTCTCCTTGACCCAGTGTCACTTCCTACGTCCAATACTTCCTCGTTCCTCCTTTTCTTATCTACGGACACTTTTTTTTCTCTCTTTCTCTATCTATATGTCTCTCCTTCATCATTTTCTCTCACCATCTTCCTATATCTGTTTTTTTGCTCTTATCCTTCATGTCTTTTCATCTTACCTCACTCCCTTGTTGTTATTCTTTCTGTCCATCATCCTTTCTCCTTTCCCCCATTCCTTCCTTCTCTTCGCCATCCTTTCATCACTCTTTCACTCACTCACTCACTCACTCACTCACTCACTCACTCACTCACTCACTCACTCACTCACTCACTCACTCACTCACTCCCTTCCTCCTTCCCTCCCTCCCTCACTCATTCATTCACCTGCTCACGTCTTATACCTTGTTTCTTTTTCCCGCAGCTGACAGCACTGAGCACCTGAAGCCAAGGACTCTGACAGTTAACGAGCGTCTCTCCAACGTTGTACTGCAGTGGAACCGACCTGCCTGCAAGGGTGATATTACCTCCTATATCCTGGTACTCCTCGGCGGCTCTGTCTCTTACGATACCGAGATGAAGGTAAGAACAGAAGACTGAAGAGGTGGTGGTGATGATAACTGAGTGTAAAAAAAAAAGAGAGGTTGTTATGGCTGGGCACTGCAGATGACATAGTTATTAGTAGGTGACAGAGAAGGTGATTGTAAGATGGAGTAATTACCAGTAAATAGTTATAGATAAGAGATTAATTTCAGTAAGGGAATGAGAGAGGGAGAGAAAAAATAACAGTAAATGTCAACCAAACACGGAAATGAAGTCCTCCAATGACATATCTTAATTAGTAGTGAAAACACACGTACAAAGGACCACTAAAAAATGAGACCTTCCAATTAATTAAGTCACTACAGAGATAATTAATGGTATCAGTCATCAGATGGGTCGAAGCGGACGAGTCAGGGGGAAGGGAAAGGGTTAAGGGTAGAAGGCAGGTAAAGGGAAGGAAAGAAAGGGGACAAATAAGGTGATGAGGAAGGGAAGTTATGTGTGTTTGTGTGTTAATAAGTTAGTAAGAACATTAGGAATAGAAAGACGTATGCAGTGTTGAGGTAGAAATAAGTGTTGGTGTGATGCGTTTAGACTAGTGATCTGGTGGTGTAGAGGAGGCAAGTGTTGTGGTATATACATGTACTTGATTGTGTGTGTCAAGTGTTGATGGAAAGCATATGTTTATGTTATGAGGTTAGTGTAGTGTTTGATGTGTTAAGGTGAGGAGTAGTGATGTTGTTACCGGGTTAGTCAGTCACGTGTGTGTGTGTGTGTGTGTGTGTGTGTGTGTGTGTGTGTGTGTGTGTGTGTGTGTGTGTGTGTGTGTGTGTGTGGTAGGCTGTGAGGCTTGTGGTGGCTAGGAACGCCATGACGGACTCGCAGTGTCTCCGTCAGACTTTCTCTCATGAATTTTTATTACTTTAAGTTATTTATGAGGCAGGACTGTTGCCACCCTCCCCCTCCCCCTCCCCCTGACCTTCACGGCTGGCCCATGTATACCCTTTCCTTACCACCCCCTTTTCGGCCACCAGCTACCATCTCTTCCCCTCCTTATCTCCCCAGTCTTCCCCACTGCAGCCCTTTTCCTACTTAAAAATCTTTTCGTTATCTTTATAGCTTATTGTTCTTTCGCTGTCTAGCTGTCTTCCCTCTTTTTTTTTCTACGTACTGTTTCTTGTATATTCCTTCCTTCTTCTTTTTCCTTTTTTTCTCTCTTTTCATCATTATCTTCTTTTTCGTAGTTTCGCGTGATGAGTTCGAACCTAATCCTTTCTTTATTCGTCTCACCCAAGATGAGATTTATTATTTATATGAAAAATACATCACAGCTTTATTATTTCTACAGTAGGACTACAAAATAATACCTGACAAAACACACACACTAATGGAGGATGGATAGGAAGACATTATTTGGTGTTTGTTGTAAAGAGTACTAATGTCTTCTAAGTAATGTCTTTTGTTAATACTGTCACCCATTATATAGTTTTCCTTGTTGACAAAATTACTAACCAGACACGTTTTCTTGTGTGTTATTCATTGGCTTAAATTTACTTCATGATCTTAAGGTGAATTTAGATGGTGTTTTTCTTAATTGTAAAACTTTTTGACATTTTCCAAGAACAACCTGTATATCGATAGATAAGTCTTCATAGCTTTACTTATTTTCAGTACTGCCTATACTTATACTACAATTATCATCACTACTATTACTACTACTACTACTACTTCTACTACTACTATTACTACTACTACTACTACTACTACTACTACTACTACTAATAATAATAATAATAATAATAATAATAATAATAATAATAATAATAATAATAATAATAATAATAATAATAATAATACTAATACTACTACTACTACTAATAATAATAATAATAATGATAATAATAATACTATTACGATTACCATTACTGAATCATTCCCTCTTGTACTCCAGTGTACCACCACGCAATGTTCCTTCACCCTCAACCCTGAAGTGTGCAACTACTGCATCCACCCCAACACTGACTACACCTTCAGCGTGGCCGCCGTGCTGTCTGACTCCCAGCTGGGACCTGCCATCACCATCAACAAGAAGATAGGTGAGTACCATAGCACGGTTTGTGTTCCTTGGTCCCTATCATCTCAGCCGTGCCACATCGTCCTCATCGTCCTATCACGCGAGTCTCCACCACCGCTGCCTTGTCTAATCCTGTCCCATCCCCTGCTGCTCCCACCCTAGCCTCTGAACCCTCGCTGCCATAACCTTCATCACAGCTGACCCTTGCAGGCTAGCGGGGGTATTTACAACAGTCATTCCCTTGTTGTGTTGATATTAGAGGTAGTTTGGCCGTCATCCCCGGGGCGCGGCCAGAACCAGCTCGTGACGATGGGCGGTCAGGAGGTAGGTTGGACGTGGTTCAGGTAGTTGTTCGATGTAACGTTGGGTCTGGCGGCGCAGTGACACCCTGCTGCTCCCACACCAAAACAGGCACGAACATAACGCGATAAAACTCTCCTTCCACCTCCTCTCCTTCTTCCTTCATTCGTAGATAATGCTTCCTCATTCTCCCGTTCCTGATATTCCACGACTTCGATGACGCACAAGTAATGGGAAATAAATAATGTGACAATTGTTTAATGTTCAAGGTCACGTGTCTGGTCCTGACAACTCAAAACTTAAAGAAAAGAGACGAATGAAAAAATGCTGAGGTTGTTTTCACATGAATTATAAAGGTTGATATTGATAAGCCTTTCCAGAGGAGGGCGGACACGTTTAACATCAACGCTAAGTCATGGTGGAGAGTGACTTGGTTATTGTTGACTTAATGTTATCCTGCCGCTGTGTTGCGACGCCCAAGCTTATTTATTCGTTTATTTATTTGCTGATTTACTTGCAAATAGTTTTTTTTATGTAACTTCATGCGTGTCCAGGCAGTATGTGCTTGCGTGCTAAACTTAATTATGGCTGCCACTTTCCCAAGCCAGGACAGACGTGTGAATTAAAATCATGCTGCCGCTGACCTCAATTTACGTATATACACTATCTACTTCCTGACCTCCAAAATCCCGTTTTCTCTCATCTCCAAGTAGCACCGGGGGAGAAAGCGACTGGCGACGATGCACTCCCCCGCCGCACGCCCGCACACCTCACCCCGCATTCCTCCGTGCGTCAAGCCTCCGTCGCCAGGACCAGCACATTGTTATTCCCAACTCGACCACCGCCCCGCTGCCCCATTCCCGCCGCCCCGACGCCCAGCCGCCTTGCCGCTCCGCCCTTCTGACCGCACCCGTGCCCTGCCTTGTCGTAGCAGCGAATGCGATGAAGAAAAATCGCGGATGTACCCTTATACAGGTACTAGAGATAACAAAAGGTGTGTGGAGCTGTAACGAGCTTACCTGTTAAAGAGATAAATATTCAAGGGAGTGAGAATAGCCGCTAATGCAAGCAACAAATTGTCGTGATTCACAACTATAGAAAAGTAACAACACCAAGAGAACCATAACAAGGATACATGGAAGTGTGAAAATATATAGTTTGCTTACTGAATACTCTCTCATCACCTTGAACCTCTTTTATTAGGAACAGAAGACGTGGAAGCGGACGGAAGTATAGCTTAGTAATATAAGAAGACAGGACAATAATATGGCCGTTGGTCAAGCATACGGAAATGATGGCCGCATTGGGTTCCATATTAAAGTTTCGCTGATTTTGTGTTCGTTGTCCAATGTCACTCAGATTCCTTACCTTCGTTTATGCTTGGGTCATGCGGAACACCCTTGGGACCGGCATGGGCCATCAAAACTTGACGCTTTAGACACACGCCCGTGAAAGCTCGGGCTGGGAACAACCATCCTCACCGCTCTAACCAAAAACACTAAAGAACGAGCGTAGAATAAATATGTGATGATAGATAGAGAAAAATAAACGAAAGACGAATTTAAATAAGATGTAGATTAACGGTTTATCGTGTGCATATCAACTGAGTAGGAATGAAGCTATGAAACTAGTATTAAGATAAAGGAGGAGAAAGAGAAAGAATAATTGGAGAAGGAGCAGAAGGAAGAGAAAAGAAGGAGGAAGAAGATGGAGGAGGAGTAGGTGTCGTAGGCAGGTGTCACATGAGCCTCCCAGACAGGTAGGTCTGGCTGCTCCGCCACACCTGCGTCACCCAACACCCTTGACCCTCCCCCTCCACACCCACTCACTGGCATCATTCTGCTGCCCGCACTTCACTTTGGGATTTTTTTTTTTTTCTTTTTTTTGCTAATCATCTTCCTTCACTGCATTGTTAAATTGTGCTTTCCTTCTTCTTTTCTTTTTAGCTACGTACTTTTGCCATTGTTGCTGGTTATAACGAATACTATATACCATTCACACTGCTTTTGATGGAACTTTTATTACTGCTACTTCATGTGATTGGACTTATTTTCTTAACTCAAATAGTCAAGCTTGAAATTATAAACTTAGAAAGCTGAGTTTTGAATTTCGTTTGATAAAGAAAAAAAATCAGGCGTATGATATATCAAAAAAATTAAAAGCCAATTTGGTTCCTGCAGTAACATTATACTCTGCTGCTCTTAAATAATTTCATAAGAAAAGGAGAAATCATTTTACGACAAGAAGGCCTCATGTTTCATTAAAATACATATTAATATATCGTTCCGTTCTTGTTAATTTATTGGTGTTGTATTTCCCAAACCAATTAGATAAATTATCGTTTCTAACATGCGACGTTAAATTTGTTGAATGAAATATCAGTTGATGACCATAAGGCATTAATACCTCCTGAATACTTGGAAATAATCCCTCAAAGAAAAGAGAGAGAGAGAGAGAGAGAGAGAGAGAGAGAGAGAGAGAGAGAGAGAGAGAGAGAGAGAGAGAGAGAGAGAGAGAGAGAGAGAGAGAGAGAGAGAGAGAGAGAGAGAGAGAGAGAGAGAGAGAGAGAGAGAGAGAGATTACTACCTTTCACTCAAGCGGAGGTTCATCCAAGGCCTGGCCCAGTCAATTAAACCAATAGCGCACGTTTATAAGTTTCGAAACTAAGCCTCGCCGGACGAAGCTTAAGGTGAAGCAATGGAGTGTTTCCCGCCACTGGTCCGGAAGCAAGTGAACGAAACAACAGGAACCGGACGGGATTGCAACTTTCCACCTGGCCATATCTTGCGAAATAATGTACGTGGTGATGGTAATAATGATGACGGTAATGATGATGATAATGATAGTGATGATGTTAGTAGGAACAACAACAGCATTAATAATAATAGTAATAATAATAATAATATTAATAATAATAATAATAATAATATTAATAATAATAATAATAATAATGATAATAATAATAATGACAATAATAATGAAGATGATAATGATAGTTATACAAAATAGAAGAATACAGTAAGATAAGATCGAAAAATATAAAATTGACAATACAAGAACGAATCAACGTTTACGAGGAAAGTCGAGAAATTTAAGAACGTAAATAAAAAAAGACGAGAAAACAAAACGAAACAATACCTCTTACCTTCTTTCTATCAACACTTGTATTACTTTTAATAACCTGATGTGCATTCAAACTTTGGCTTGTATTACCTGCACATTCAAAAAAAACATAATTACCCATTGAAAATTACATACTTACTTACCGTACCCTCGTCAATATTACTAAAAATATTCATTAGTACGTAAATGTAAAGGGAGAGAAACCAGTTAATGAGGAAGGTGAAGATGAAGACTTAATAACACGGTGAGACAAAAACAAAGTGTAAGGCAGGTGTGTAAGATAAGACAGGTGAGGATGCAAGCGATTGTATTAATGTATCAATTGTATTAATGCGTTCATCAGGAAGCAATCATTGTATAAGAGTGTTGCGTGTATTACTGAACGTGAGCAAAGGCAGGATGCTGGAGGATGTGTGTGTGTGTGTGTGTGTGTGTGTGTGTGTGTGTGTGTGTGTGTGTGTGTGTGTGTGTGTGTGTGTGTGTGTGTGTGTGTGTGTGTGTGTGTGTGTGTGTAGTCCAGGAACTGCCGTCGGCGTTGGTGTCCTGCCTGGGCCGCCATAGGACTGGAGGTGAAGTAAAAAGTGGGTCACCAGGACACTAAAGGTTCTTGGAGGCCTGGAGGCAGAGGGAGAAGGAGAAAGGAAGGGAGGGAAGAGAGGCAGAAGCAAAAAATATATATCTTCAAGCAAGACTTTTATGGGTTTCCCTCCGAGGCAGAAAAAGGGTGACTCATTAATGTATTTCGTCGAGTTTTCTGCTCTTTTTTTTTTTTTTTTTTTTTAGTTTAGGGCACATTTTCTTCATCAGGTTTTCATGTAAATAAGTTCAATTAGACGAGAGACTTTACCAGAGGAAAAGAAAGTGCGGCCACAGGAACGGGAATGGACGGATGAAAGGTTACACGGATTAACGAAAGGATAAAGGCATGAAGGGAGGAGGGAAGGGAAGGGAAGGGAAGGAGAGGAGCGTTGAGAACAAGCATGAAAAGAACAGTGAGAAGAGAGAAGAATAGGCTGCGGCATGTACACAAGGAAAGAGAAAGTAGGTAATATGTTTTAATGATATGGAGGGAAGAGGCCTATGAGTAACGCTAAACAGTGTGAATAATCAATAATGAGGTAGAAGAATGGGGCTCCAGACTCGTACTCTAGACACAAACATGGCAGACAACGCAGGGCCAGCAGACCAGTTCACAGATAAGGAAGAAAGGAACGAGATGACTACAATACTATCATAGTCACGTATAAGACGACCACTCACTGAGAATGATATGCTTAATACATTGATGAACGCACTTACACAGTAATTTATGTATGTGCCTGATTACAAGTGTTCTAGTATTCCTATCCGGACCACTTCACAGAAATCGTTACGTAGAGGACGCTGGGAAGGGAAGTGACAGGAGCAAGGACTGTGTATGAGGGAGTCAGTGAGGCGGTGGAGAGGAAGGGAGGTATGAGGAGTGAGTGAAGAAAGAGACAAGGAAGTGGGTGTGTGAGTAAAAAAAGGTATGAAGGAAGAAAGGAAGGAGGAAGAGAGTGTGATTGAGAGAAGTTATTATTGAAGGAGTATAGGAAGAGAGTGAAGAAGGAAAGGAAGAGAGTGTATGAGTGAAAAAATAAAGGAGTGTGAGAAGGAGGAAGGGAGGTAGTGAGAGACTGAGTGAGTGACCTATTGAGTCTAAGAGGCAAGGCGGAACTCGTAGGCAGAGGTGAGTCATGTAGGTGGTGGTGGTGAGACGACGAGGACACGGGGGTGGCGGGGTTCATGGTACACTAGACAAAAACACCATCTCTGCCCCCGACCCCACCCTACTAGACACGCTATGTGGTAGACAGGTTGCAACATCAGAATGTGCGACGCATATTGAAATACTTTATGTCCCATTGAACTTCTTCCATCACTATGAAAAAGAATGGGACATGAGTTATAGTTAATTTTGTTTCCCTCATTTCTACGTCAGTTAGTAGACATGGACATCAGAATGAGACAGGAAACGAAGAGCAAACAAACTCCCCGCCAGAAATGTCACAGATAG
Source organism: Cancer borealis (assembly GCA_036785275.1). Classification (NCBI taxonomy): domain Eukaryota; kingdom Metazoa; phylum Arthropoda; class Malacostraca; order Decapoda; family Cancridae; genus Cancer; species Cancer borealis. The sequence goes on from JAXIVD010005527.1 coordinate 25,778, forward strand.
GATAAAGACAGACCACTGAGGTGAATATCAATTGCATGAAAGTAAAGGTAAAAGCGATAAATAAGATGGAAGTATGTAACCTTGAGGTGCCAACATTCTAAAGCGTTTGTGTAGAGTGGACTTGTTAGGAAGCATGAGGTGGGTGGTGGAGGTTGAGGGGCGGCATGGTGTGAGGGCGTGTGAAGGCTATAGAGGTAGGGTAGTCTGTGGGCGAGTGGGCGGCGTCTGTCAAGATATTTTAACGTGCTTTTCTTCCACCATGACCTCACTGGGAACCACGCTGAGGGAGGGAGGGAAGTGGAGAGGCATAGAGATGTGGATGACGCGAGAACACCGCTTAAACCTGTTCTTTCCTCTTATCTTGTGGTTTTGTCTGACTAAAGATGAAGTCTTGCAAGTTAAAAAGAGTTGAAAAATGTTTGGAAGTGTAATTAACATATACTCAAGGCGGAGGAAACGAAAAACTTATAATGCAGATTTCTGATGGATACGCGATTACACAAATAAGAAAGACGTTTGGGTATAAAGAACGGCTCGTTGGCACCACAAAATGGCTTCTAAGAGTAGAAAACCCTTTGAAGGTAAAGTTTTTGTGGGTGTAAGATATGAAAGGGTAGAAAGCGTTATAATGCGTATATAAAGAATTTTGTAAGTGAATGAACGTTTGAAAATATAGAAAAGACGTGTGTGTGTGTGTGTGTGTGTGTGTGTGTGTGTGTGTGTGTGTGTGTGTGTGTGTGTGTGTGTATATATATATATATATATATATATATATATATATATATATATATATATATATATATATGTGTGTGTGTGTGTGTGTGTGTGTGTGTGTGTGTCTAAAATTCACCATGGTCTGTAGGATCATGCGCTGGACTCGTGATCGTCAGCCATTACCCTCCCCGAAAGAGATCAGAGCTCATAGAGACGGATCTATGGGTAAGACTGAGACCTCCCACATCTCTATCCCCTTGCTCAAGGGGAGTCGTAACCACTCCCTGTAAGTGAAAAATCCTCAGCGACCTGAGCAAGGTTCGAACCCACGCCTTGCTGAGTGACAAGGTGGAGTTGTTAACCACTAAACCACGGGAGCTGTGTGTGTGTGTGTGTGTGTGTGTGTGTGTGTGTGTGTGTGTGTGTGTGTGTGTGTGTGTGTGTGTGTTATAAGGCGTCTCACTACTACCACCCTACAAAATATATATTACAAATCGGTCCGTTGAAGGTCGGGTCAACCCTTCCGGATCCCTCCATTTGGTGAGCACTGAGCAGTCGTTATTTTTTTCACACCAGAGTTTCGTATAAGAGAAAACTAAGGAAGGGGATAACCTCGGTAAATCACAATACATTATGGCACAACGTATATTTGACGCGACCCTGAGCTTTGTCAACGGTTCCGTGTCGCCGGTTACGTTGTCTTGATAGATTCCTTCGACCTTGTTTATGTATTCATATGTTCTGTTTTCCCGGCAATTTTCACTCCCCCAACATGTTCTCCTTCCCCCATCCCTCATACCCTCTCTTTTATTTATCTCTCCCTTCACTCCTCAACCTTTTAGTCTGCCTGTATCCGAGGTCTTCGTTTTCTTTTGTCTCTCATTCTCGCTGCTTTCCCGCCACCATTGTTTCTTCGTCCATGATGCCTCGACACCGCTAACACCACCACCACCACCACCACCACTACTACCACTACCAACTATCACATATTTTAGCGTAACCATATGAGTCTCAGTAGAGCCTCATCAGCACCTGTAATATCCGAAAAAAGCTGCAATTGCACGTCAAAATTATACTACTTAGAGGACGGGCAGATAAAAGCGATCAGACGGGAAACGGAGGAAAAAGGTCCAGCAGGAATGGCAGGCAAGGAAGAGAGAGAGAGAGAGAGAGAGAGAGAGAGAGAGAGAGAGAGAGAGAGAGAGAGAGAGAGAGATGATGATGATGATGATGATGGGGAGAGGAAGAGTTGGTGAGGAGGGATTGGACACTGGGTCAGGGCGCCGAGATCCACCCCCACGGGCAGAAGCGGAACACTTTCCAGCCGCTGTCACCTGCCTGGCAAGATCCTTCTTTGTGATGTACTCTTTAGGGAAAGCCTCAATATACGGCTGGAAGTGAATAATTTTTTGAGAGAATATCTATAAGTAGCGGTGTAGGTGATGTATCGGATATTGGTGACGGGAATGTTCGTGGTATAATTTGTGGTGAGGGTGATGGAGGTAGTGTGGGTGGGAGTACTTAGCTGAGTCAGAGTTACTTACAGGTTTGTGTTGTGTTACTGAGAAAGTCGGGGCATCTTTTGTGTTCAAAGGAAATGGATTGTTAGCAGCTAGTGTTTATTTTTCTTTCTTTTTTCGTGTGTGTGTGTGTGTGTGTGTGTGTGTGTGTGTGTGTGTGTGTGTGTGTGTGTGTGTGTGTGTGTGTGTGTGTGTGTGTGTGTGTGTGTATGTGTGTGTGTGTGTGTGTGTGTGTGTGTGTGTGTGTGTGTCTGTGTGTGTGTGTGTGTGTGTGTGTGTGTGTATAAGGCTCATGTGTGTATTGTGTAAATGAATTGAAAGTCTTACTATTGAAAGAAAGTATATCGTTATTAGTGAGATAAGGACCAAACACACAGTTCTGGGCAGCCTTCCTTTGGAACCTGAACTACAAACTGTTTATGAGTATCAAGGAAAAGGATGAATACTAAACGAACTCATGCAGGATGTGAAGAAATGTGTATTGACATATATGTGCTGTGTTGTGATGAGAATGGCGTCGGCAGTGTCGATGACGGTAGCAATCCTGTCACGGTGGTGGTGACAGTGGAGATGCTGGTGATGGGCTTGGTTAATGGTTAGAATTGATCCAAGG
>JAXIVD010005528.1:0-2500 GCA_036785275.1 Cancer borealis
GTGTAAGTGTTGGGTGTTGGTGTTAGGTGCTGCCTCATCCACGTGCTTTCGGGATCATATAATCAGACTCTGAGGTGAGTGTCGCGTCGCAGTCAAGGTGACCCACAGACGCCTCGCGCCGCCACCGCCGTTGTAGAACCCAAACAACAGACCAACCCGTTCTCCGCCCTCCGGGTCAAGTCAAGGAGAACCAGCCGCACGGGTCGCTAAAAAGACCCCTAACATTTGTAAAATACTATACTATAAAGATGGAAGGTCGCTCTCCTTCCTCACGCTCAGAGATTACCGAGAACAGCGTGGAGGCGAGTCCCTACCCTCTCGAAGCCTTGACCAGAGCCTTCATGACCTCATATGACAGACAGGCGGCAGACAATCAGAACAAATCAGATGTTATGCTGAATTATGGTATTCTTAGGAGTACTTTAATATCCATTTTATATACTGATGCTTGGTTCCTGTTTAGTGTTGCATGTGTTATATCATAACTCCGAAGATATTTCCTTTTTATCCTCGTTCATGTCTTTCTTGTCCATAATTAATATTGTACTTTCTTCTCATCATTCTTATTAGGCGGAGGGGCTGAGAATGATGATGGTAGGGTGGGAGGGAGGAGGTAGGAGTGAGGAAGACAGGGCGAGGCGGCCTTGTATGGTTCCCTTATTAGAAGGTAACTGATGTCATTATGGTGACCTAATGAATAGACCTGCCCAGCGTGCCCTACCCAACCACTCCTCGACGTGATTATGATAGTGATGTCAGCGGCCTTAGGTAGTATGGTGGTGATGGTGGTGGTGGTGGTGGTGGTGGTGGTGATGGTGGTGATGGTAGTGGTGGTGGTGGTGGTGGTGTCGGCGGCACCACTACCACCACAAGAGAACCATCACCCACGACCGTGCTGTTGGGTTTACTTTACTACCTCCTTCGTCACCGCTCCAAGTGGCTGTATCTTGAACTTTACATCATCCCCTCCCCTCCCTCCTTCCCTCCCTTACACACGTTCCCATACTCCTCCACCTCCCGCTCTTATGCCATACCTTCCACATCACCTTTCTCCTCTCCCCTTCCCTAGCCTACGGACATTCCATCATCCAGCCTTCATTTTCCACCCTCAGCCCTGGACATCCACTCTTTAACCTCGACTTGCCATTCCATCCTTCACCCTCAGCCCAACATCTCTTCATCTTCCACACTCCATTTATCCCTCCGCCCTCCTCCCCCTAGCCTCGACTTGTATTTGTCGCCCACATTTCATTTCCACCCTCTACCCACCCCATCAGGTCATTCTATATATCAACCCTCCACTCCCAAGCCCCCCATTTCATCTCTTCCACCTCCCCCTCTATACAGCACCGTCCCTTCCACCTTCCACACATCAATGCACGAAATGAGGGACGGAATCAGAAGTAATCATTTGCATTACGACATCGACATTCATCACTTTCCACGGTCAGATGAACGATAAAATGTTACTTGGCTTGTTACTGTTTTTTTTTTTTTCACATTACCTTGGATGGTAAGTTTTAAAGTGCAATGATTGTGCGAAGCTTTTACGGGTGGGGGGATGTGATTGATGATGAAAAGGGGTGGTGTGCTAGTTTTCTTTTTCTTTTCTTTTTTCTTTCTTCTTTCTTTTTTTAGTCCCCTATACGTTTGGTTTAGGAGTGAGAGATGAAAGAAAGGTAGAGGAGTGGCAGTGCATGTAGGTAGGGTGAGGTAGGTGTGTGTGTGTGTGTGTGTGTGTGTGTGTGTGTGTGTGTGTGTGTGTGTGTGTGTGTGTGAGTGTGAGTGTGAGTGTGCAGTGTGATGAGTGAAAGGTGTCAGTGGGCGGTTAAGTGTGTTGATGAATGCTAGTGTAAAATGTGAAGGGTTACGGGGGAGAGAGAGAGAGAGAGAGAGAGAGAGAGAGAGAGAGAGAAGAGAGAGAGAGAGAGAGAGAGAGAGAGAGAGAGAGAGAGAGAGAGAGAGAGGAGAGAGAGAGAGAGAGAGAGAGAGAGATAGTGGCCTTGAGGGAACCAACCAGGATAAGAAGGAGGGAAGGAAGGAGATAGAGAGGGGTGTCTCATGCAGACTGTCACCTCATCATCATTACCTGCATAATCCACACCCTCATCTGCACCCTGTAACACCTCCCTCCACCTACCACCATCTCCCATCATTATCCACCCCTCCACTTCACAGACGTTTTTATTCATTTTCTCCACTTAATCTTTCTTCAGCCTATAATATATCTTGAGTTATTATTATTATTATTTTTATCTAGTTTTTATTCCCCTAGTTTTTCTTTGTCATTTCGTGCTGTTTTGTTGTTCCCTTCACCTGAGGAGCAGCGCGAGGCTTGTGTGTCGTGTTATCATTACCATTATCATCACTGGTCCCTCGTGTGTACCCAAGGAGCGGAGGGAATATACACTAAACGAGACATTTCTATTCTTCTCTCGTCCTAGAAGCAACGTTTTCTATTTTTTCTGTATTCACAAGGTTAAACTAAAATAAAAATAAA
>JAXIVD010005528.1:7500-20000 GCA_036785275.1 Cancer borealis
TTTACACAAATTTTGGAAGGTCAGATGTCGAAAGAGACTTAGGAGTACTGGTTGTTTTTAGTGTCTGACCTAAGACACAGTGTATTCATGCAAGGAACTGTGACCTAAGACAGTGTATTCATGCAGGGAACTGTGACCTAAGACAGTGTATTCATGTAAGAAACTATGACCTAAGACACAATGTATTCATGCAAGGAACTGTGATCTAAGACAGTGTATTCATACAAGGAACTGTGACCTATGACACAATGTATTCATACAAGGAACTGTGACCTAAGACACAGTGTATTCATGCAAGTATCCGAGGTTACCGAGAATTAAGTTTTATTGTTAAGAGTTTGAAACTATTCAGTGACTGAAATTCAGCATACAAAGACATGAATAAAGACCTTAATTTACGCTCTCTAGAAAAGCATAAAGTGCAGGTTGTTGAGGTGTTCAAATAATAAAAGAAGTCTTAAGTAAGTAATATTAACAAAGTTTTTGTAATAAATGAGTTGGTTAGGACTCGTAGTAATAGGCCAAAGTGAGATGGTTTTACTTTCAGCCAAGAGTTAGACAGGAATAGATACACAAATATGGTATGGAATGACTGACAGGCTTAGCAGCCATTTAATGAGTGCTTATGTAATTTAAAGTTTTAAGATAATGATAAGTGGATATAAAGTTTTAAGATAATAACAAGTGGCACTGTACGGGGTGTAGAAGCGGCTTTGTGTAGACCGATTGGCCTTTCGAAGTCACCGTATGTTCTAATGGCAACCATCAGCATCACCTGACGCGGACACACGCCGACAACTAAGATATGTTTTTAGATGACACCTCACTCCCCTGCTATTCACCGAAGGCATGTGTTTTTTCACTGCCCACTTGACAGGGTTGACGCTGTATGCTGGCGAAGAAATTAATTAGTGTTGATTGGAGAGACAGAGTTGGTTTTCGTCAGCCAGGCAGACACACGCTGCCCAGGATGCGTTACTTTTGTTATCAGACGTGAAGCAATAGCGACTCATTGACGTCTGGTTGATGACGTCAGACTGAATTAATCTCTTTTTTGCGCCGACCACGCCATCGTGACCAACTTGGCCTCGACCCTGACGGAGGTGCTACCACCTCAGCTACCACTACCGCTCCGCCGCTACTATGGAGAACGAAAATGACCTTGACCCATTCTAACACGGCGCTGCTAGCTGCACGCAAATAAGTACGTACACCTCAGGAAGATGGAGCTGTCGGTGAAGCACAGTTCGTCCGCCTCTGTGGCTCGTGAGGCACGACGCACCTGTCCCCCGCCTCACGCTTCTGCTACGTTTTCCAGATAATTGGAGGTTAGGTAATGCCGGTACTTTGTGGAAAAAGGTCACCCAACCTTGTACCCGTGGCTGTGTCCGTGCGCAGGAGTGGCCACTGCACGAACCAGCCGTCCACTCACTAACCACATAGTTACATATTCTAAGAGTAACTCGCCCTGGCCACCTCCCGCAGTCCCGCATCGCCAGTGTCACGGTTATGCAATATAATGTCGCCGTTCATTCGTCGTTGGTCACTGAAGCGGAAGCCCATTGACTTCCTACCATGGGAGAACAACATGATTTAGGACTGGCCTCAACCTCACCCACCCTCACCCAACCACAGGCCCTCACTCCACCCTAGTTCCTCGTCCATTCCACCTCCTCACTTAAACCTCATTGTGCAGTCCTGACTCATTTTTTCTTTCTCAACTCTCCCCGGCCTCATCCCTGCTTCATTTCCACCTTCACGTGTTGTACCCTCTCCTCTCTCCCTTTTTTCACCCAATTCTCGACCTGCTCCATTCGTATCACTCCCTCCTTCACCCTGTCCTCCACGCCTTCCGCAAGCTGGCCTCACCGCACCCATGCACCCTAGTGAGTTCCAGGTAGTAGTTCCCATCGCAACTCTCACTCTCATTCCCTCGCTGCGCACCGTTCTCCTTCCCTCTCCAATTTTGCCTCACAAACTCTTTTTCCTTCATTATCCACGCCACATAGTTCTTCCTTCTCGCCACCCTCAGCTCTTGTGTTCCTTTATCCGCCACACCACTGAAATCACTCTACCGAAACCTTTGCACGGCTACCCAGTGCCAACACACACACACACACACACACACACACACACACACACACACACACACACACACACACACACACACACACACACACACACACACACACACACACACACACACACACACACACACACACACACACACACACACACACACACACAACGCAAATATCCTCTTAAAAACACCTCGAAGTTTAAAAAATTCACGAGTGGTGTTGTAGTTTAGTAAGTGGAGGAGGCAAGACGAGGCACGGGAAGGGAGAGAGGGAGCCAGCCAGCCAGCCAGCCAGCGAGGGGAAGACTTGGGGAGGGGAGGCGAGAGGGCGAAAGGTAGGAGGGGGAGACTGAATGAAGAGCACGAGCGGGTGGCCTTCGTTAGATTGCAGGAGCTACTTTTTTGCGATCTTTTTTTTCTCCTCCCTCCACGTATCCAGTTAGTAAATTACTCAATGACTCTGCGGCGCTGGTAGCTGGGTCGACTCTCCCATGGCGAGGCAATGGTCCCTTCGCCACTGTGGATCCTGGAGTAAATTTTGGTGTTCTTTTTCCTTAATCACGCGTGGATGTCAACATTGAGGGAAAAGAGAGAAAAGTGTTAGTGTTAGTCATGACAAGACACACTATATTTATCTTTCTTTTGGACCCAATGAAACGTGTGCTGTTGGTATAGTGTTAATGCAAGGGAAGGTGGGGTTGGTAATGATATATGGGTGTTGAGGTGGTGTTGGGGGAGGGGGTGGTGGGTGGTGGTAGGGGATAGGGTTGGTGGAGTGGTGGAAGGGGTGTGTATAGATAGCCCTGTACCTTCACCTCTATATAAGGTATTTTGGGGGTAATTGCTGGGGTGGTTGTTGTGATGTACTGTACAGTGTGGTAGTTAAGGGGTTTTGAAGGTTGTGGTAAGGGTGGTGGTGGTGGTGGTGGTGGTGGTGATGGTGGTGGTGGTGGTGGTGGTGGTGATGGTGGTGATGGTGGTAGTGGAAGGGTTCAGGCACCACATTCATTTGCACTCACAACCGTCACGCCCTGCCGATGGTCATTTGTTCTTCATTACTCCCTCCACGAACTTTTTTTTTCTCTCTCTCTCTCTCTCTCTCTCTCTCTCTCTCTCTCTCTCTCTATATATATATATATATATATATATATATATATATATATATATATATATATATATATATATATATATATTTCTCTTTCTCTCTTTCTCTCTCGCATTATGTGTGTGTGGAGGCGCCGACGCACCTTCGTGGCCTCCCTCCAGCCTTCCCATCAGGACCTCGAGGAATAAGAGTAAATAACTTATGTAAAATACGTATCAGAATATTGTTGCCTTTTGATCAAACTCGTAAAGCTTAGACCTTCAACAGTCTTTTATTTTTGTTAGAACTCCTCTCTTTTCCTTCTTGTTGAGTTCCTTCCCTTCCCCCTACACTACACTCTTCCACAGTCCATTACCCTTCCTGTCTGCACCCTCTTCCTCGTTAGCGCCTCCCACCTCCGTACCACGCAGGATGTTCACACCCACGTGGCAGGTAATAAAAGATGGTATCGTGTCGAGGCGTCTTATGGTTTGGTGAGGATAGATAACTAAGAATGATGATGATGAGGTGGTGGTGGTGGTGGTGGTGGCGGTGGTGGTGGTGGCGGTGGTGGTGGTGGCGGTGGCGGCAAGGCAAGGCAGCCCGGGGATGTGAGACAATGCCAAGATAGACGAAGTATAATAGGGAAGAGACAAAAGATCGAACATTTTCCTTGGTGAACTAAAGTCAGTAAATATGAGACCAGACCTTGTAGGGAAAATTTAGGGGAAAACTTTTGCTGCAGTGGACTTATAATGACTGCAGTGATAATGATGATGATGACAAAGGCGGCGTCTGGAGCATTGGCTGGGCGGCGGCGGTGGTGGTGGCGGCGGCAGCAGCTACCACGGTAATAGTCCAATTACATCACCGCCCTGGAAGCCCACCTGCCGTGTCTTCCTTCCTGGAGGGGTCGTGAGTAGGCCGTCACGCATATTACAGTCGTACCAGGCGAGGGTCGAGGTCGCTCCAGCCCCGTCATTACCGGCAATAGACCGGCTAATTCCTCCTGGGGCGTCGCCGGGCAAACGGGTGTAAGATGGGGCCGCGGGAGAAGTGGGAACTGCGGTGCGAGTGAGAATTTGAGGAAAAATTTAAGTTTGGGCGACGGGAAGGTGAAGGCAAAATGGATATGGGAACTGAGTGACGTTACAGACGAGTTGGGAACGGAATGCTGAGAGAGGCGAGGCTGCTTGGAGGGCTGACTCTGCGTTGGTGTTTTCCTCACGCACCATTTCACTTCTTCCCTAGTGACTTCCCTTGCCTTCCTTCCTTTCTTCCTTCCTGTTCCTCCTCCTCTTAAAGTTATGCTTCACGTGTTTTTCTCCTTCCGGATTCCTTAATTTTTCTCCAGTTTCGTACATCCGTCATTTTCATAAAAGAGACGATAGCATTCCTCCTCCTCCTCCTCCTCCTCCTCCTCCTCCTCCTCCTCCTCCTCCTCCTCCTCCTCCTCCTCCTCCTCCTCTTCCTCCTTATCCTAAGAGTGCTTGGTGTTCATTCATCTTCCCCGCGTAACCCGCTGTTCCATCCCCCAACGTTTTCTAAGCCAGCTCAGGCCTCAGGTGGCTGGGTGGCTCTGCATCTCAATTATTTAACAATTGCAAATGGTGTAGAGGCTGCGGCGGGAATGGTGGCTTTGTTGCTGCTTCGCGAGAGCCATTTAAAGCGAAGGTTGGTGGGCTTCGTGGTAGGATAGTAGTTGTAGTGGTGATGGTGGCGGTGGCGGTGGCAGTCAGGCAGATGGATGAGGGGTAATTACGTCTCGCGAAGTAGTAGCCTTTTCTGAACCCTTCGTCACTCCACCTCTGTCCTTTCCTCCCTCCCCCCCTTTAACCCCTCCCTTTGGCGCAAACCGCAACCACCACCACATAAATATCTTACTCAGCGATATTTGGTCTTGCTCACATTTTTCCTCGCTCGTTCAATCACTCACTGACTCACTCACTCACTCATTCACTCATTCATTCATTCATTCATTCATTCACTCACTCATATATTCACTCAAAATTTCAAGTTGCATGGTTTGTGTGCTGGAGGTTGGATGTGTGAAATGTACTCTTCCTCCCTCCTCTCATTTCTTCCCTCTCCTCCTCCTCCTCCTCCTCCCTTCTCATGTGGTAAACAGCAAGCAAGTAAAAATATATATAGCAGCAGAGGCCACATCCCAAGCCAGCCAGACGGGGCTCCTACACCCTACCAGATTACTGTCCCTTGAAGTACCACGGCGTAGCAATTTTCTTCGTTGGGAGCCTCGTTTAGACCCACAAACTCATTACCCGCTTCACCCTACCTTGCCTTGTCCCTTCTCTCCAAGCACAAGACGTCCAACCATTCTCCTTCCCTTTCTCTTTCTCTCTTTCCTCCTCCCTCGTCCTCCTTACCTCACCTTCCTCCCTCCGTTTCCCAGCCATTGCCTCCATCCCTTCGTTACGTTCGGCTGAATATAGAAGAAAGTAATTGGGTTATCAGCGGCAGTGGTCAGTTTGCAGTAATGAAACGCTGTTCACCTATCAGCGGCGGCGCTCAGGCTTCCCTAAGGACGCATTGCCGTGATTACTTCTTTTACCAGACGGACTTAATAAGGCTGAAACAGAGGCCGACGTGGTATTACGAAGTCAATGATCGGAACGTATTCAGGGCGCATCGTGTTTACATCCAAGAGAGAGAGGCTACTGGGCGTCTCCTTCAATTGCATCCTCCTCCTCCCTCTTCCTCCTCCTCCTCCTCCTCCTCCTCCTCCTCCTCCTCCTCCTCCTCCTCCTCCTCCTTCTCCTTCTCCTTCTCCTCCTCCTCCTCCTCCTCCTCCTCCTCCTCCTCCTCCTCCTCCTGTTGCTGTTGCTCTCAGGAATATTCAAATGTGAAGCTTCAACAAAGGGAAGAGAAAAAAACTATCCAGGCATACACGTTTACTTTCGGGTATTGAGGTTGGTTGCTTGGTAGTAGTGGTGTGTGTGTGTGTGTGTGTGTGTGTGTGTGTGTGTGTGTGTGTGTGTGTGTGTGTGTGTGTGTGTGTGTGTGTGTGTATGTGTGTGTGTGTGTGTGTGTGTGTGTGTGTGTGTGTGTGTGTGTGTGTGTGTGTGTGTGTGTGTGTGTAATTCAATAGACTGACGTTTTTTGGTTTTCATCGTATTTTGACAAGTTAAGGAAATAAATAAAAAAACAAACTTATACAACATCTACAAAGAGGACCATTCCGGGCTGCCGCTTAAGGAGAGGAGGTAGAGGACAGGGAAAGAGGGAAGGAGGCATTATGCAAGACGGAGTGGAGAGGGGGAAGAGGCAGGAAAAAAGGGGAAGAGACATTATTTGAGGGTATGAGTCGCCGGCAGAGAGAGAGAGAGAGAAGAGAGAGAGAGAGAGAGAGAGAGAGAGAGAGAGAGAGAGAGAGAGAGAGAGAGAGAGAGAGAGAGAGAGAGAGAGAGAGGAGAGAGAGAGAGAGAGAGAGAGAAGAGAGAGAGAGAGAGAGAGAGAGAGAGAGAGAGAGAGAGAGAGAGAGAGAGAGAGAGAGAGAGAGAACACATTTTTATTCTATGCAAATTGAAGACTTTTTTTTCAACATCCTTATAGTCCCTCGTAACAGTTTTCCCGGGAAGTTTTCTTTCAAACTTTAATCTCACTTATAAAAAAAAATATATTCTGAGCTACATTTTACTAATTTATTAATTCATTTACCAACTTATTTCATTACGTATTTTGGTGACTTAAATACTATTATTTTTTGGATAATAAATTTCCCGCCAAAAATTGAAAGGCGTTATTAGGATACGCGTGGAGGCTCAAGGACTCCAGTTATCTCCTACGTCACTCAAGTCGCCTCATCATCCTACTGACGATGACTCTGCGGCAGGAAGTCATTACAGGGGGGGATGATGGGATAGTCAGGGGCGGGAGGGGATGTTTAGTGTGTTCTTAGGGCTTGTAGAAATGGTGGAGAGTGATGGTGTGTGGATAGGCGTGAGTGAGGCCGTGTGGGTATTGTGCCGACGTGTGGTTTGTGTGGATAGGTGTGAGGGAATGTGGGTGACGAGATGTATTTGCTGTTGCCTCAATGTGTTTCGTCCTCGGTCCTCGTTAGCGTTCTCGTCCTCGTCCTCCTTGCTCTTTTAGTCTTCCCTTATTTTTCTTCTTGTTTTTCTTTTCCTTTTTTCCCCTTACTTCTTCTTTTCCTCCTCCTCCTCCTCCTCCTCCTCCTCCTCCTCCTCCTCCTCCTCCTCCTCCTCCTCCTCCTCCTCCTCCTCCTCCTCCTCCTCCTCCTCCTCCTCCTTGTTTACACACTCTCCCTGTAGGTAGTGGGCACCCGACACCAAACACCCCTATAAAATATATCATTGTTTATATATGGGAGAGCCTTGTTGTGATAGGCCCATACCTCTACTCCCGACCCTGTGTGTGTGTGTGTGTGTGTGTGTGTGTGTGTGTGTGTGTGTGTGTGTGTGTGTGTGTGTGTGTGTGTGTGTGTGTGTGTATGTATGCATGTTTGGGTGCCAGGTGTACTAAAGGGTAAAGGTAGATGAGGGTGTTGAAGGTGTAGTGCGTAGGAGCCTATAGTAGTGCCACCAGGGTGTGTCTCGTGCAGACCACTATATGATACTCCCAACACGTCCCTTCAGTCCCTCCTTCCTGTTATGTATTCTCCCCTCTACCTGTGTATAGTATGAGAGAGAGAGAGAGAGAGAGAGAGAGAGAGAGAGAGAAGAGAGAGAGAGAGAGAGAGTGAGAGAGTGAGAGAGAGAGTTGTATCCTCCAGGGGCCAATTTCAACCTGGTTTATGGGTTTCTTTCCTACTGTTCTCCTTTTTTAGTGTAGTTTTATGTTGCTCTTCAAATTTATACGTATTTTTTATATTAATTCTCAGTCTATCCCCAACATTTTTAGTATTTTAGTAAGAAATATAATATCATATTCTCAACTTGAACACTCACTCGTCTTAATATTTTTTTTTAGTCTAGTAATTTTGTCATTTATTCAACTATCTACTTCCTTGGTCTCTCTTTTTTCTCTCTTTTTTTGTTCCTCTGAATGTTGTCTCTGAAAGCGGCGCCACAAGGTCCTCTACGACTCACCAGGTAAATCTCACCTGATATACAACCACGTGACCTTGGCAGTCTTAGGTCACATGTGTAGGGTAGACGACAGCTTTATGATCTGAGCAGCCATTGCCATATTCTCTACCCCCTTCCCCCCCACCACGACCACCACCACCACACACACACCTTTTTCCTACTCTCCTCCATCTAACACGTTGTCTCCTTCCTCCGTTCTAGAGTGTCCACCTTAAACCACTTCAAGTCATCCTCGGTTTATGATTCACTCGGTATTCGGTGTACGATTTGTGACTATTTATTTATTTTTATAGTTTTCAATACGAAGGTAAATTGAAGGAACTATTTTTTTTTCACTTCACGCTCTCAACTGTGGGATTGAAGTGGTGTCTGAAGAATTTTTTTTTTTATGTATAATGAATGAACACTTTTGCCGTTACTAATTTGTGTTTTTTTTCTCCTTTCGCAGGTAAGACGAACCGGCGGAATGCATCAGGTACAGTAACACTTTATCTGTTGTGAAGTCTTCCACCCCCCATTCATTCACTCCTTCATTCGTTCATTCATTCAAATTTCTCTTCTCTTATTCATTCTTGCATTTATTCACTCCTTCATTCGTTCATCTCATTCATAATTTCTCTTCTCTTATTCATTCTTGCATTTATTCCTGTCTCCTTTCTACCTGTTCTCCTTTCTTCTTCTTTGTACTCCCTTTACTCCTTCCTTGTGTGTGTGAGGCAATTTCATTCAAAATTATCATGTAAATCAGTGTCGGCCCTTCTGAGTATATTAAGCTGCATTGATAAGTATATTACTATATCAGTGTGCAATGATACATATATTTGTTTCCTTTTTTTTCATGTTCTATACTTGGTTATCAGCGTCAAGTCGTAGTGTCCTTAACTGACTTCTATTTTAATTCTAGACTAATTAATTCTATTTTAATCTCACTTTCTATGTTATGTTGTGTGTTGTGTGTGTCTTGCATTCTCTAATATGTTCCTCGTGTTGTTGTGAAGGAATATTTTGATATTGAGTGTCACCTCTTGTGTCTGTATTATATCGCCTGGCATTTTTCTTAATATTTTTCTTTTTCTTTTTCCTTTTCTTTTCTTTTTTCTTGTTTCTTGATTCTTCTTTTACTACTTTTTTCATCTTCTAATTTTTGTCTTCTTTTCTTCTTCTTTACCTCCTTCCTCTTCCCTTCTTCATTAACAGGATTTTTGTAGTTATTTACTTTGGATTTATTATAATTTTTATCTCTCTCTCTCTCTCTCTCTCTCTCCCTCTCTCTCTCTCTCTCTCTCTCCTCTCTCTCTTCTCTCTCCTCTCTCTCTCTCTCTCTCTCTCTCTCCTCTCTCTCTCTCTCTCTCTCTCTCGCTCGCTCGCTCGCTCTCTCTCTCTCTCTCTCTCTCTCTCTCTCTCTCTCTCTCTCTCTCTCTCTCTCTCTCTCTCTCTCTCTCTCTCTCTCTCTCTCTCTCTCGCTCTCTCTCCCTCTCCCTCTCTCTCTCTCTCTTCTCTCTCACTCACTCACTCACTCACCTTTAACTTAACATATTGGCTCATAAGACAGCGACAGGCCTCTTCATCTTAGGTGCCTGCGGGAACAAGGCCTCCTCAGTAAGTCTTGAGCCTCGGCCCGCCACCTGCCCGATCGAGGCGCGCCATCCGTCTCGGTGCGGCTGTTAATGAAGGTGTAGCAGGACGGAGAGGATAGAGGTGTGAACAGGGTGAAAGCGGCGTAAGCAAGACAATGAGGGTGTCTAGGAAAAAGATTACGAGATGGAGGAGGATGGTGATGGCAGAGAGAAGCTTTTGACAGAGTTGTTACAGCCTCTCACTAGCCAGTTAGAAGGATGATGAGTGGTGGAGACGAGTAGCTACAAGTAAACTAGTAGATGAAGGAAGAGTAGAGCAGTTAGTATTAGTGGTGTAGATGTAGACGATGTTGTAAGCAGTAAACATAAGAAGAAAAAGTAGAAGAGATTTCCCGTCTATTTTAGGGGGGTGTAAGGGCAGAGGAATAGGTGGTTCGTATCACCTTACGTATTGTTAATGAAAGTATTACAAAGAACAGGGTGTTATCAGCTGGCCATCATTACTCTCCATCACTAAACTTTCTCCCACTCCTCTAACGTCGCTCGTTTCTCTCCCTCCCATGTGTTTCTGCCGTGTTATTCCAAACCTTCTTCTTCCTCCTCCTCCTCCTCCTCCGTCGCTATTGCCACGACTTGACTCTTACAAAACATTTCCTACTCCCATCCCATCCTTCCTTCCTCCCTTCTTATCTTCCTCACGCACATCCCCCTCCATGTAATCACCCACACAACAAAAACACTTAAAATGAGGCTGTGAGTGGCATGTGATGTTTTGTGTAATGGCTCTCAAAGGTCATCTGTCCCCTTCCTTCCTTCCCCCTCCACTCACGATGGCTGCTTTTACCTGCTTTTTCCTCCTCCTCCTCCTCCTCCTCCTCCTCCTCCTCCTCCTCCTCCTCCTCCTCCTCCTCCTCCTCCTCCTCCTCCTCCTTACGGTCGTTTCTCTACATCCTTCCATCACCTTCATAATCTCTTTAATTTACTTTTAACTCCACACCAATTATTTTTATAGCTTCTTGGTGTGTGTGTGTGTGTGTGTGTGTGTGTGTGTGTGTGTGTGTGTGTGTGTGTGTGTGTGTGTGTGTGTGTGTGTGTGTGTGTGTGTGCGCGTTTCTACTAACGTACCGGTGGGAGGAGTGGGGTAAGAGGGATGTTGGGGTAGTAGTGGTGGTGGTTGTGGTGGTGGTGGTGGTGGTGAGTAAGGTAGAAAGAATATGAGATTCTATAATTACAGGGTTGGGTAAGGTAATGCTCTGCTTGGGCTGGGGCTGGGGGCGAGAGAGGTAGGCGAGAGCAGTTAGAAGGGAAGGAGGGAGGGAGGCAAGGAGGCAGACATTGGTGGGAAAGACATCAGTCCACGTTGACTCAAGTAAGCTATTCGTGCTTAATATGTTGTGATGCTGAGTGTGCAGATGTTGTGTGGAGGCGCGTGGGAGGCTGCTTACCTTGGGAACAACTCGTTAGGGTGTTGAGGGGGCATAGTTGAGGGTATAAGGGGGAGGCACGTAAAGCTATGTGGGACAGGTGAGGATGTAAGGTAAACCGTGAAAGTATAGGATGTAAATGTAGTGGAAAGTTGAGACGTCCAAGGAAGAAAGTGATGAATCAGGGACCCTCGATTATGATGCTCAGGACCAGGGATTTACGAGGCTTGAGACACACAGTTATCACATCGTTCATCGCGTTTTTCCCGACTGAACATTAGAGAGAAATGAAAGGTCTGGTGTCCTTAACGATGGGTCTGTAGGACACGGCCTCTGGTTCTCATCCCGTGTGCAGGGAAGAGATTTATGAGACACTCGAGATTGTTATCGTGTCTTTACTTTCTATGTTTTCAAATGGGTCTCCAAGTGTGGTGGTCACATGGTGTTGCTCTTAAGTGTCTGGTGTTCCTTACGTGTCTTTGGTGCTTTGGTGGTTTTGGTGTTCTGTTTTATAAAGACTTTTTTTGTTTATCTATATCTATTTTCATTATTAAGGTCTGCACTACCAAGTATCTCTCTCTCTGTTGTCGCCTCTATCTCGGTCTGTGTCTGTCTCTTGCTTCCTTTCGTCCTTGCCTTTGTGAGTCCTCTTCCTGTTTTTCTTCCTCCATATCAGTGCCACTTTATCCGTTCCTTCTATCTTTATCTGTCTCTTCCTTCGTCCGTCTGTATGTCCGTATGTCCTTCATTCTGTCTCCTTGTCACTACCTCTGTCTGTTTATCTGTGTGTATCTTTCTCTGTCGCCTTATCTTTGCCTCTGCCTCTTGGTCTTCACTTGTGTCTCGCCCTGTGTGTCGTGGCTTCTGTCCATGCCGAGTGGTAGACAACTTTTATGATGATGGGCCGCCACGACCCTCCAGCTGAAGGAGGAAGAAGCAAAAGAGGAGGAAGAGGAAATGGAGTCTTACATGTTACTTCCCCAACAAACAAGTATGATAGATCGATTGCCGTCGTTCTCGCTCCCTTCCATCCCGCTCAGTGCCATCCGTTCATCTCCCTTCTCCCCCTCCGGCACAGAACGCTTGGCTGGGCGGGGGACGGGTCAAGGGCAGGGCGTTAGGGCTCACCTGGGGCGCCCCTTCTGCCCCCCGCTCATTAGATCCGTTCACTACACAGTTACTCGATGGAAACGTCCTCGCGTCTTGTGTTCTCGAGGTGGAAAGGAAGCGTCGAATTGCTGCTGCTGCTGCTGCTGCTTCTGCCGTCAC
>JAXIVD010005528.1:25000-28605 GCA_036785275.1 Cancer borealis
TGGAAGTAGGTTTAGGTGCACGTAGGAGGCAGTGAAGTGGAGCACATAAAGTATCGAAACACCTTGAGTCACGTCGCCCTTGACTCGTGACCATCTGACTCGACTTGGTGTGGGCGGAGAGGCAGATGGCTGTGGGCGTGAGAAGGAGCCGTGTGGGAGGTGTTTTACCCCACTCAGGAGATGGAGGAGGTGGAGGTGGCGTGGGGGCGTGAAATGTTAAGCCATTATCTTGGGCGTCGTGGGTCAGTGGGGTCGAGGCTGAATGAGTTTGAGTGGAAAGGGAAAAAAAAACATGAGGATTACAGAGACTCGTCGCTTCTTCTGTGTCCGGGGTGTGGGGGGGTGGGGTGGCGACGTGCACACACTCATAAACACACACACACACACACACACACACACACACACACACACACACACACACACACACACACACACACACACACACACACACACACACACACACACACACACACAGTCCATACATCATTGCGCAGAGAATTGCCGTGAAATTCTCTCCGTCTGTTGTGATAGATGTGGGAAACTAAGAACTAAGGGCATGAGAGCCAGTCCTTTCTGCTTCCTGCTTATACCCTCCAACCCTCCTCCTCCTCCTCCTCCTCCTCCTCCTGAACATTACCACCACACCGTAACGCAGTACTGAAAAGAATTGTGAAGGTTCCTCTCGAATCAGTCAGTCAGTTGGCAGTGATGCATTGGAGGCGTGAGGGAAGGGTAGGAAGTTTGCGTGTGTGGGAGGGTTGAAGGAGTGACCGAGATGGCCTTCACAGTGATACGATGAGGAAAATGCACATGCACTTCCCTCATTTTCCTCCTCCTCCTCCTCCTCCTCCTCCTCCTCCTCCTCCTCCTCCTCCTCCTCCTCCTCCTCCTCCTCCTCCTCCTCCTCCTCCTCCTCCTCCTCCGAGGGTGAATTTGAAGATTAAGATGGCAGCGAAATGCACTCACCTCACCAATGCTAAGACGCGGAAGAGGAGTATTGATGTTGTGAGGACGTGGGGTGCGTTGAGATGGTGTAGGTGGAGGGAACGAGTCCAAACACATGCTAAAGAGGCTGTTAGTTTTCCTTTTTAACAAAGTATATAAGTTTCGTTTCATGAATGGACTGAAGATTGGAAGAGAAACAAGATGGTGGAGGAAGGGGAAAAGGGAGTTGCAAGGAGGGTGAACATACGAGCAAAGAGTGAGGGAGGCACTAGGGGGAACCAAACCAATTGACAGCCGCCCCATAAGTCTCCATGCGGCTTCCAGTTCAATAATGCATGACCCTCACTTTAATAATGGTGAGCCGCCATGACGTTGGGCCTCGCCATGAATACCAAACATTCCTGCGACCATAAATACGTATTGAGGAAATATTTACGACCTTCAAAGCCTAGCCAGCCACCCAGAGTCGTCCCGGTGTAGTGGCCGCCCTGGTCCTGCTCCCTCAGCGGTGATCCAGACGACGAGATTTTACCAATAGGCTCCAGTTCTTGACCTACATCTTGCATAGGTTTATTTATATGTTGTATTTTCTCTCTTTTTTTTTCTCTCACTCACACACACACACACACACACACACACACACACACACACACACACACACACACACACACACACACACACACACACACACACATATACACACACACACACACACACACACACACACACACACACACACACACACACACACACACACACACACACACACACAACTCCATAATTTGTAAGACCAACGCTTGAATATGCAGCAACAGTATGGAACCCACACATAGAAATTATGTTGAGAAGATTGGAAAGGTACAAAGAGTAACCTAAAGATGGGTGCTTAGCCTGAAGGATCCTTAGCTATGATTAAAGATTTGATAAGCTACAATTACCAACATTACTGGAGAGGGGAAAAAAAGGCGATATGATCAAGCAATATTAATGTGTCGAAGGAGAAGAAATTATTGATATGAATGAGTATATAATACCAAGAAAGTTATTATCAAGAGAACACAGCAAGAAATTATTATATGAAAAACTAAAAGATATGAGAAACTCAGCCATCCAGACAGGGCGATAGACCAATGGAATACATTATCGGAAGAAGTCGTGTGAGCCAAAACCATTCACAATTTTAAAGAAAATATGAGAAAAATTCTGTAAAAAGGCGGAACACAACAAGCTTTACTTAATTCTATAAAAATCCTATTAGATAACACAGACACTCCTCCATAGCTCAGAGGAAGTCTTAGCCTGTCATTCTGCAGGCTGAGGTTCGAACTCGGCTCAAGGTGCAAAGTTTCACTGATGACTAAGCAGTTACTGTCCTCCTTGAACAAGATAATGGGGTGTATGGTGTGTATAAGGTGTATGGTGTGTGAAAGGTCACAACCTTACCCATAGATTGAACTATATGAGCTCTAAGCTGTCATCCGGGATGGTAATTGCTGAAAATCATGAGTCCAACACGTGATCCTCGAGACCGTGGGTAAATTACACACACACACACACACACACACACACACACACACACACACACACACACACACACACACACACACACACACACACACACACACACATACACACACACACACACACACACACACACACACACACACACACACACACGCACACACACACACACACACACACTTGCATATTGCATTCTCGGGGTACAACACAGTTACTCTAGGTTTCTAATCACAAATCACCCCTTGGTAGGAGCGTCCCTTGGCATCCCCTGAGGGCGGAGCTCCACATTCCCCCACGTCGGCCTGTGGTGAGTGGAGTGCATTGTGTGGCTGCATAATTCATGCCTCTATTAAGTTAATTGTGCGGTGGTTGAGGCGTGGTGAAGCTTGGTGTATTGAGAGGTGAGTTTCTGTCGCCTCCAGGTGTTGGCCAGATGTGAAGGGCTGCAAGGTGGGACGCCGCGGGCAGGTGTAAGACGAGGAAGCATCACCACCGCTCAGCCCATCACCAGCAAAGCCTCACCCAGACTCCATCTTTGCCGTCATTAGCGGTGACGACAGTGGGACTCACTCTCATAACTTTGGGCTTATCTATTTTATGGACAGCTCTTTATGTATTCAAATAGGTTTCCAGTTCGTTATCTAAACCTTCAAAACTTATACAGTTACGTGGAGGTAAATTGTTGTTTTAATTTGGAATGGAGATTATCTTGATTTGTAGTCCGACAAGCTACAGTGGCACTTAGTTGTGGAAGCTCCAGGGATCTGGAGCCTCGCTCCTCGCATTAGCGAGGCTGGGCGGGAAGGAGAGAGAGGCCACCCTCCCAGGCTTGGCCTTAGCGCGAGGGTGTGGTCACGTTCCCGAGGCTGGCCGGCCGCAGCGCCGCCATTGTCCTAATGTGCTGCTCCAGTTTAGCAATTATATTTCACAACTGCTGTTTTTGTTGGATGTTTGCTGCCAAAGACGGGCGGAGTGAGATCAGCGATAAGTAAACAGATTAGGCAGAAACCACGGTTTTTGCGCGTGCAGAGGCTCCAGTTCCTGCTCAGGTGTTTCACGTGAGCTCATTGACGCTTTCAACAACCTGGGCGGCCATCATACCGCCTCAAACAAGAAAGGATCAAAGATGAACGTCCATT
>JAXIVD010005529.1:0-28604 GCA_036785275.1 Cancer borealis
GACACCGAAGAAAAAAATTAGTGGTGTTTTCTCGCCCTCAGTGAACGTGCCTTACCGCCTACGTAATATATAAAGTCGATTAGTCGCCATGTCACGTTGCTCCGGCCACCTTAATGTCCCCGAAAACTATGCTCACTGTGTCTTAGGAGAGCTAAAGTAAAAAGGAAAAGGAAACTTGGGCTACGAAATGTGGTATAAACGGGAGAACAAGAAAGACGAATAAAAACAAAAGGAAGGAAGGAAGGGAGGAAAGGACGGTAGAGAGTAAAAAATACTGATAAGAAGGTATAAGAGATTGAAAGATGGAGGAAACTTGGAGAAGGTAAAGAAGATAAACATTAGAGAAGAGGGATATGGAGGAAAAGGAAGGAAAGAAGAAGAGAAGGAAAGAAGGAAGGATAGGAAGGAAAGAAGAAGAAAGGAAGGAAGGTCCCAGGGTGGTTATGCAATATATTAATACGAGTGATTTGGCGTAAAACGAGTTGAAGAACCATTGTGTTGGAGAAGGTGAATCGATAATTTATTGCTGTCGAGTGCAATTCAAAAGTCAGACCATCAGACTACCAAATAAGTAAGGAAAAAGGGAAGAAAACGGAGAGTGATGACGCAAAAGAAGAGACAAGGAGAGAAGGAAAGAAAAAAGAAAAACATAGATGTATATAAAAAAAAAAAGATGAATAAAGTTAAAAAGAAATGTGTACTAGAAGAATCGAAGTCAGGAAAATGAAAATGTATATATAAAAAAAAGAATAGCTGGACACAAGGAAGGAAGGAAAAAGAAAAAAAGGAACTAAATGGATAGTAACTCTTTAAGAAATCAAGGAGGAATGTAGTAAAAATAAAACATGGATAAAAAAAAAATGATTTAAAGTATGAATGAAAAACAACACTAAAACGTAAGTGCAAAATGAGTTAGAGGTAAGAGGAGGAGGATTAGATAGGAGTACACACATTGACACAGGATTACATAGGAAGGAGACACCAGAAGAACTATTGGTCTATAACGAACCT
Organism: Cancer borealis; assembly: GCA_036785275.1. Lineage (NCBI taxonomy): Eukaryota > Metazoa > Arthropoda > Malacostraca > Decapoda > Cancridae > Cancer > Cancer borealis. Next base: position 1,012 of record JAXIVD010005529.1, read on the forward strand.
ACTGAACTACGAGGAAACAGTGTGGGAAAAGAGGCTAGCGTAGAGCATATCGCACACACATAACGTTAATTTCTTTCTGCAAAACACTGGCAGAAAAGAGAAGGAAAGTAGCACCATGGTAGGGACAGGAAGAGAGGGAGAAGAAGGAGGAGGAGAACAAAGAGAAAGAGAAGAAAGAGAGAGAGAGAGAGAGAGAGAGAGAGAGAGAGAGAGAGAGAGAGAGAGAGAGAGAGAGAGAGAGAGAGAGAGAGAGAGAGAGAGAGAGAGAGAGAGAGAGAGAGAGAGAGAGAGAGAGAGAGAGAGAGAGTAAAATCAAATTCATGGTTACAAAATCATTTTCTGATAGAAGTTTTGGCGCGAACGCTGCATAAATCTGGCTTAAAATTTCATCACCTCCCAAGTTTGCATTAGGTTGCCTGCTGCTGCTGCTTCTTCATCACTACTACCACCACCTCCACTACCACCACCACCACCACCACCACCACCACCACCACCATCACAACCACCACCATCACCAAGGCTATATCTTTCTTTTTTCCTTCAAAACAAACGCAATTCCACCACCTTTGTCCACCTAACCCTGTCAGGTGGAAAGGAAATGATAGATGCAAAGAACAAGGGAGGGAAGTAAATTTAATTGAAAAAAAAGATGTAATTTGTGACTATATTGGGTAAGAGGTTAGTGAAAAGGATACGAAGCAGAAAAATAGATAGATAGAGAATTAGATAGATAAATAATAAGAAATAGAGACAAACATAAAGAGAGATACAGGCAGAAAAATGAGGAGGACTGACAGATAAAAAGTGGAAAATGTGGAAGAGGAAGGGAAAGAAGAAGTAATAGAACAAGAACAAGAACAAAAACAAATACATGGAAACAAAAAATATTGAAGATAATGATGAAGAAAAAGAAGAAAGAACGAACCATCAATTGCAACAAAGAGGATTACAATACAGAAAAAAAAAAAGATAAGAAAAAAACACAGGGGAAAAACACAAGACCAATAAAGAAAATGAGCAAGAAAGCAAAATAGAAAGATGAAAAAACAAAAACAATCTGCGACAACTGAAACAAGCAAATAATTATATAAGTAAACGATAGAGGTAACAATGAGTACATAATAAAAATAAAAAAGAACAAGAGAGAAAGGGTAAAGGAGAAAGGAAGGGACACACACATATATATAGGTAAGTGAGGGCAGTTGAGGGGAGGCTCGCGGCAAAATTCTTGGAAAAGGAAGTCGTTAAGAGGGGAAGAGATTGGACACAAAAAAGGGAAAAAAGGAAGGGAAAGTACGAGACTAAAGGGCACTCTAGGGGGAAAAAACTAGATATAATGAGATAATAGACCAGTTTTTTTGAGGGAGTAAAAAATAGTGTTGAAGATATGACTAAAAAAAGGGGGAAAAGAAGGGAAGGAATGAAACCAGAAAGGAATTACTAAGGCGAAAGAAAGTGTTTTATAAAGAGTCGACAAAAACACAAGGCTAATAAGATAGGCGTGTGTGTGTTGTGTGTGTGTGTGTGTGTGTGTGTGTGTGTGTGTGTGTGTGTGTGTGTGTGTGTGTGTGTGTGTGTGTGTGTCAGCCAATCAGTAAAGTCAATCAGTCAGTCTGTCTGCTTGACTGCTTGTCTTTCTGTTTGTATTTATTTATATTTAGTGAAATCAAGAAGTCTGGTATTGATTATATCGAACAAAAAAAAAACGCATACATGGCCCCCGATAAAATACACAAATATAAAGCTATTGGCTTCTCAAAAACAGAGAGAAAGAGATAAAGAATTAGAGAGCAAGAGAAACAGAGCGAGGAGAGAGAGAGAGAGAGAGAGAGAGAGAGAGAGAGAGAGAGAGAGAGAGAGAGAGAGAGAGAGAGAGAGAGAGAGAGAGAGAGATTGTGTGTATCCCTGACACCAAGTGATTCATGAACCCTTGTCCCCAGTGCGCGCATGTGTGTGTGTGTGTGTGTGTGTGTGTGTGTGTGTGTGTGTGTGTGTGTGTGTGTGTATGTGTGTGTGTGTGTGTGTGTGTGTGTGTGTGTGTGTGTGTGTGTGTGTGTGTGTGTGTGTGTGTGTGTGTGTGTGTGTGTGTGTGTGTGTGTGTGTGTGTGTGTGTGTGTGTGTGTGTGTGTGTGTGTGTGTGTGTGTGTGTGTGTGTGTGTGTGTGTCTGTGTATGTGTGTGTGTGCGTGTGAAAGAGAGAGAGAGAGGGGAGGAGAGGGGAGGTCAGAAGAGAAGAGAGGGGAGGAGAGGAGAGAAGAGGAGACGAGAAGAGAGTAGAAGAGACAGAACATAGACAAAGACAGAAACTAAATTGCCAGACAGTAAACCAGACAGACATACAAACAGACATAGACAGACAACACCAAGCATTCTCTTTCTCTAACGGCACCTTAAAATGACCCTTCAAATTACAGTTTCCAGCCTAATCAACACGAATAAAGATTTTTTTTTTCTCCACGTGTCAGTAGTAAACAAGATGATTGTTCTGAAGCATCATATTTTTTTTGCACGATTAATATCAAAATGCATCATCATTTTTTATTTTTGTTATACGCTGAGTGCAATTTCAGCATCAGTGGATTCAATTATATGCATTTATTTCTCTTTTGCATTTTCACATCTCTATGCTAATTATGTTATGTTTAAATATGTTTTTGATTTTTTGGGGAGGGAGTCTGGAAATGTTGTGTAAAATAAAAGTGATCAAAAAAATTACTGGCAATACACAGAATAATACAAAAGATATTGAAAGAAAAAAAATTATATTAAAAGCGATATTAAAAAAATTAGAAGAAAAATAAATGGTGAAATAGAACTGGAAGATTGATATTTGTGTAACTAATAATAACTAATAATAATAATGATAATAATAATAATGATAATAATAATAATAATAATAATAATAATAATAATAATGTAGAGGAGGTCGAACGAGGGTAGAGGAGGTCCTTATCCCTAACAAGTAGTACCTTTACCATCAGCCAATGGAGTTTCCCCTCACATGGGTACTTGTTATGTAAGGGTTCACTGCCTCCACTCCTTCATTTCCTCCACAACATGCCTCCATTTCCCCTCCATCATTCTCCCTCCTCTTCTCCATCCCTCCTCCTCTTCTCTATCACATATTTCGTTCCTCCTCCGTTTTTCCTTTCACATCATGCCTTTGCTCCATTCATATTTTTTTCCTCTCTCTCTTTCTCTTTCATTTATCCTCATGCATTATTCACTCTTAGCCTTACACTTCAAATATTCGTTTTTTTTTACATAATTCATATCTTTCTCTCTTTTTTTTTTGCTCTTTCCTTCCTCTCCTCTTCAACTCCTTCCTCTATTTTTGCTTTCTTACTCTTTTTCCTCCTCGAATTTATTTTTGTGTTACTCCTCTGACTTTTCTTCCTCTTCCTCCTCCTCTTTTTCTTCTTCCTTCTCCTCCTCCTCCTCCTTCTTAACCCTAACCCTCTACTTCGAAAGGCCTTCACCACCTTCTCCACTTCACTAGTCGTCAAAATCTACTCATGCCTCTTCATCATTCATTACGTGCGAGACCCCTCCATCACCATCTCTCTCTCTCTCTCTCTCTCTCTCTCTCTCTCTCTCTCTCTCTCTCTCTCTCTCTCTCTCTCTCTCTCTCTCTCTCTCTCTCTCTCTCTCTCTCTCTCTCTCACACACACACACACACACACACATCCATACTCTGCTTTTTACGTTATTTTCCTTTACCATTTCTATTTTCCTACAACTCCTTCTCCTTCTTTTTCCTTCTACTCTTATTCCATCTTCCATGACTTCTCTTTTCCCTCCTCCTTGTCTTTCTTCCTCGTCCTATCTCCTTCTATGCATCATCTCGTTCTGCTTCTCCTTTTCGCGAAGCCCCGAAGCACGTCTTAATCGCTCGTCATCAGCTCCCAAGCAAATTACCGACTGAGGCTAAAGATCAATAGATATTAATCAAGAGACCACCAGTGAGACCCTCTAGGAATAAGGGATCGAAGTGGGAGCAGCGACCCCTGACGAGAAAATTAAGGCGTCATGACTTACTCGAGGACATGAGACAGTAGGGGTTAATGCGAGGAGGGTTCGGGGGTATGGGGGGAAGGGATTAGTAGTAGTGGTGGAAGGTGTTTGAAAGTGTGATGAGGGAGGGAGATGAGAGAGACGAGGGGAGCTGAGGGATGCAAGGAGAAAGCGTGGGAAGAATGTCTATATTGGATATTTTCTTTCTTTCTCTCTCTCCAGTTCTTCCTCTTTTACTCATTTTCTCACTTGTTTTTTGTTAACCTTATTCTTTCTTCCTCCTTTTTGCCTACTCCATCACGACACAAACATCTTTATCATCACTAATGATTATCCTGATCAATAATAACATTTACGACACTCAGAAATGCATTACTAACATCACCACCACCACCGCTACCTTTAGTACACTATTGACAGTCTCTTGTTTACTCTTGTCCCCCATATGTTACTCAGTCCGATACCAGACCACACCCACCAAACTAGCATGGCTTCACCTTGCTCCTCCTCCTCCACTTCCTCCTCTTCGTTATTCTTCAGTGCACTCCTAAGAACTTAAGGGTGAACAAGGGCTGGATGAAGAGTGAAAAAGGTAGCGAAAGAAAAAATATAAGAGAAATAAGTTAGAAAAAAAAGGAGAAAGAGAGTTTATGGAGTGAAGGAAAGGGTAAGGGAAAACGTGTGGAAGAGTCAGCTGCTAGAAGATTAAAGTTGAGTGAGAGGTGCAGGTAATGAGTTGTTTATGCGACTGTGATGAATGGGGTAGTTTGTCACATCTGTATGGGAAACTCTTGTCCTGTTGGGCAACCCTATCAACAAGACAAACACACGCACGCACGGACAAACAGACACAGACACATGGATAGAAACACACCTAAAAAAAAACTTACAAATATGAGATTATAAATGAAAAAGGTGTGTGTGTGTGTGTGTGTGTGTGTGTGTGTGTGTGTGTGTGTGTGTGTGTGTGTGTGTGTGTGAGTGTGTGTGTGTGTGTGTGATATAGGGAAAAAAACAAATAATATATAATAAAATGAACTATATTATAAAAAAAAAAGAAAAAAAAAATGAAAGTATCGTTGAACCACTAATATACCTTTGAAATGGATTTTTTTTTTTTTTTTTTTTTTCATAGCACTTCCAATCATGTATAATAATGTTCAAACCTTTTTTCATCAGTCAAAAATCAGCCATCTATTGAATAAATTATGGGATACAATATTGCATGCCGTCGACACTAATCAGCAATTATAATTCAAAAGTTAACAATTCCATTAAAAAAAAATTGCAACAAAACCTATATATTTCATCATCCAAGAACTTCAAAAATAATTATAATTTTGTTGAAGGGTAACTTTCCTCGTTCACCATTAGTATCTCACTGCATTTTTTCCTCCCTGTGGTTTTCTTTCTTTTACTTTTTCTTTCTCTTCATTAACATCCTAATTATCGTCATCATCTCAACCATCATCTCCTCCTCTTGCTCCTTCCTCCCCAAAGTCATCACCATTAACAAGCATAACGCACTCATTACCGTCTATGAACTTCTGTGCCTTTCCACACACACACACACACACACACACACACACACACACACACACACACACACACACACACACACACACACACACACACACACACACATACCATCGTTGGCTGTTTAATTATATTTTTTTTCTCTCTGTCGCTCTCAAAAACAAAACACAAAGAATCCATTACCAAGGTTCGCACAGACACATGTGACTTTATTTTTTAGCAACACAAATGACGCACAATCCATTTCTTTCGTGTGAGTGTGTGTGTGTGTGTGTGTGTGTGTATGTGTGTATGTGTGTGTGTATGTGTGTGTGTGTGTGTGTGTATGTGTGTGTGTGTATGTGTGTGTGTGTGTGTGTGTATGTGTGCCTGTGCCTGTCTGTATGTATGTGTGTCTTGCTAGCTACACGGAGAGATATCATTTTATAGTAATCTGTATCTTTTCTTCTCTATACAATTTTAATTCTATACAACAAACACTTTTTTGTGCTATTTATGGAACACGCTTACTTAAAGATCCCACTACATCCTTTAGAGCAACCTTCCTTCCCTTGTGTGTGGTTCAAGGTTATTATCCTACGTTAATATATAGTCTATACTCCCGTCAATAGCCAGACAGGACCAGAGAGTCGCCGCTACAGTGTTTCAGAGCTGGTCTTGACACTTTTACGGTTTGTTTCCTGTTGACGGCGTGTTTATGACGATAGATCGGGTGTGTGTGTGTGTGTGTGTGTGTGTGTGTGTGTGTGTGTGTGTGTGTGTGTGTGTGTGTGTGTGTGTGTGAGCAGGGAATAATCCATGGGAAGCGTAGGTTTAAAGGGAAGGAAAGATTGCAGTTCAAGCAAGACAGTTTCAAATGATGGGACGTGTGTGTGTGGGGGGGATTTCTCTCTCTCTCTCTCTCTCTCTCTCTCTCTCTCTCTCTCTCTCTCTCTCTCTCTCTCTCTCTCTCTCTCTCTCTCTCTCTCTCTCTCTCTCTCTCTCTCTCTCTCTGTGACAGCTTAACAATAATTTGGGAATTTCGTTTTATTTCCAATTTCCCTTCAATATTATGACTTGCAAACCCATAACAAACGCCCATTGAGTCCTCCCCATAATTTCCATAAAAACAAAAGTGTGTTCACGTGCACAATTTACGGTAATGGCAATGCAGCACCAGCAAAAACGAAAATGCCCATATTAGAGAGAAAAAATCAAATGTGTACTAATGGGAACGAAGCAAAACGACGCTTATATATGAGAGAAAAAACCTTTGGAAAAATAAATGAATGACAATCAAAATTCTCTACCAATGCATTGAAGCGGCCATTCAATCTAAGACTATGATGTTATTAAAGGTTTTTCTTCCATGTGTTCACGAGAATATAATAAAACAACATTGCAGGAAAATTGACACATAACTAGGATTTGACAATGGATTTCTCGTCTCCAGCATCCCTTGAAGATTCTACGAGATAATCACAATAATTTAAACACGAAAAATCCCATCTTTCTTTCTTGCACACGAACAAAACACTATAGATGAATTCGGTATTGCAACACTATTTAGGTTACGTTATATAGTAAATCAAATTATTCATTGACACATTGTACATCTATCATTTACTATAATTCATTTTCAGTCCATGAGTTTAAATCTATAACAGGCGGGATACAATGGAGCCACAATGAAACATAATTATAATATAAACGATACAGCTGCTATTTCCATGAAGACAAAATGGAAGCTTTACATCAGGCATCGTTATAACCTTGCACATTGAAGCTCCAGATTAACCTTTGACCAACCGATGCAGTATTCCATAAATGTTCAATTGATTGTTCTCGTGTCAGTCCAAAGGTTCACTCAGACTGCAAAGTGTACCAAATGTGGTCTCTCTTTCTCTCTTTCTCTCTTTCTCTCTCTCTCTCTCTCTCTCTCTCTCTCTCTCTCTCTCTCTCTCTCTCTCTCTCTCTCTCTCCTGGAATAACACAATTATAATGCCATTAATCCCAGCTATTGATTTGCAGCACTTAAATTATTTACGTCACGACCGGAAAATTAACCTGAATGAAATGGAATAATAGTCACAAACGGCGATAAAGAGAATAGTAATTGTGTGTGTGTGTGTGTGTGTGTGTGTGTGTGTGTGTGTGTGTGTGTGTGTGTGTGTGTGTGTGTGTGTGTGTGTGTGTGTGTGTGTGTGTGTGTGTGCAATTAGTGAACATTCGATATCCATTTACCCTCCAGTTTTTTTTCCGCCTCCTTTTCTTCCTCTTCCTCCTCCTCCTCCTCCTCCTCCTCCTTCCCTTAGTCCTCCGCCTCCTCCACCTCTATTCCCTATTTTCCTTCCTACTGCCAAAACACATTCACTTTCTTCGTTATTTGACATTCAACCACGTAAATGACTTTCAGCGAGCAGCCATAGAAAGAAACAGCATCATTATGCTTCTCCTCTTTCTCCCCTCACTCCTTCTACCTCTTCTAACCTTCTATCTTATGGTGTCTAATCTTCTTATGTAGTGTTATGTATCTCCTTCCCCTACTTCCTCTATCCTGTTACATTAGTTGTCTATGGTATTCCCTTACTATTATGCTCTTAGTCTCTTCCTCTTCCCTATGCATCATTTTATTCTTTGCCTGCTTGTTGTATCCATTTCCATATTTACTCTCAAACTTCTCCCCTCTGTTTTCTACTCCTCTTTTCCGTCTAGTCCCCTTTGTGCATAATTTTTCTTCTGTCCACCTTCTCCCCTCTTCCAGTCTGTTCGTCTCCATCTCACATTTCTCTCTACATTCTTCTTCCTCTCCCTTCCATTGCCTTTCCCCCTTTTATTTATTTGCTCTTGGCCTTACTCTTTCATCTACTTTCCTCCCCTACTATCTCCAACCTTGAGACAATAGTTATTTCACATAATTACACACCTCAACACTCGTGCATCCTGCCTTCCCTTATCTTCCCTTTATCCCTTCTTTACCTTCCCCTTCCCTTCTTCCTATCCATTTGTCCCCTTATTCCCCAACCTCTATCATCCTTCCCGTCCTTCATTCATTCCTTTATTCCCTCCTCTTTTTTCCCCCACCTAGTTAGCCTTCCCATTGCCAAAGTCGTTCAGCCAGTGAGCATAAAGACAATATCATTATTAAATCATCTACTTATTAGATTTTTGCCATAAACCGCAGAAAATGGTTTTGCAACTCTGCCTGAAAAAAAACATACGACAGCGGAATAATAAAAATTGCTGATAAAGGTGAATATGAACGAAAATGCAGAAACAGAGGGAAAAGTAGTGAAGTTAGTGATGAGTGGAAGGAGAAAGAGAAATGAAGAAAGGTACTAAGGGCCACGTGAGGGAAGGAAGAGGAGGAAGAGGAAGAAGAGAGGGCGAAGACAGATGAATGAAGCTAATGAGAAGGAAGGATGAGAATGCAAGTACAATGGATGAATAACTTTGAGAGGAGGAGGAGGAGGAGGAGGAAGAGGAGGAGGAGGAGGAGGAGGAGGAGGAGGAGGAGGAGGAGGAGGAGGAGGAGGAGGAGGAGGAGGAGGATATGCTAATACGTATGTAGGAGGAAAAGAAAGATGAATGAACGCTCAGGAAAGTAACGGAGGAAAGATTATTCCTGTGAGCAAATTCTACAATGAGATGGAAATGTAATGTTGCAGATGTGACATAAGAGGGGAAATAGGGAACGACTGAAAGGGGAATAAAAGGTACATTTTGGAAAGAGGGGAAGAATGATAATAAATGGACGAAGAAATTTAAGGATCCATGATAGTAGGTAGAAAGGGAAGAGAAATGGGAAGGTTACGAGGCATGGGTGAGGGGAAGGAAGAGGAAAATGAGGGAAGGAAAAGGATAGGAAGGGAGGAGATGTGTGTGTGTGTGTGTGTGTGTGTGTGTGTGTGTGTGTGTGTGTGTGTGTGTGTGTGTGTGTGTGTGTGTGTGTGTTTGTGTGTGTGTTTGTGTGGGTGTGGGTGGTGATGATGATGATATTGATGCTGCTGATGATGATGATGATGATGACGGCAACGACCTGGGCAGTGAGGACGATAAGGAGTGAGAAGAAGAGAAGGACAAAGAAGAAGAGGAAGAAGAGCAGGAGGATTACGATTAGCACCAAAAAATCATTGAAGTTGTCAACCCAAGCTGGTGGAAAGGAGATAAAGAGAAGGAAGGAGTGATAGGAGGGAGGGAAAAAGGATGAGAGGAAAGATCGAAGGAAGGCAAGGAAAAAAAGGGGTGAAAAATAAGCAATAAGTGACGGAAGAACAAATAAGAGTGCGATCAAAAAGTTATAAATAACGGAAGAATGAATAAAAGGAAGAAATGGAGAAAAAATGGAAGGAAAAATGAGACAAGAAGTGCGAAGAAGGGAATAGGAGGAGAGGAGAAAAGGTGTTCAAAGGAGATAGAAGACTTAATATTCAGATGTAGGAATAAGATAAAATTAATAGAGAGAGTAAAATAGGAGGGAATGTTAGTGGTAAGGAAGAATTAGTGGTTTGAGAGAGTAATTTAGAGCAAAATGGGTATGGATGGGGAAACAAAAGAGAGAGGAAATGGTTGGGAATTTTATGAAAGGAAAATTTTGAAGGGTGTGGTTGGAATACTGAAGTGGAAAGAAAGGATGAGGAAGGGAAGGATAAGGTTTTTTTTTCTATAGAGACACGTGTGGTAATAAGGGAAGGTTCATTGAATAGAAAATAAATCAATAAGGTAAAAAAAATAAGTAATCCTTCATTTTACTCTCGTTTCCCTTACACACCTCACTCTACTCTGCCCTCTTCATTCTTTTCTATCGTCTACCCATTTTGTTCACCCTTTTTTTCACTTCCCTCATCTATTTCCTCCATTCCTCTTTACTCCCTGTGTCTCTATCCACTCATTTTCCCGCACATCTCCAATTCCTTCCTCACACAACCTTACTTTTAAATCACATTACCTTCCCCTCTTCTACCCTTCTCTCTTCATGCTGTTATTCCAATATATTCCCGTCCCATCTTCCATACCCACATTTACTCTCTGTTTACTCATCACACCTTCGTCTTTACCCAGCAAGTCTTCTCCCTTACATTCCTCCTTCATTCCCTCCCGCTGACATATGTCCATCTAATGGATTGTTTCACTTATGGCCGCGACGCAGGGACGAACCAAAGTGGTTTCGCTTACCAACAACCATTTCGAGGCAAACACAGGTGCTCGAAACTCATTACCGGTGGACGAGGCAGGTGTCCAGTTGAAGGAGAGGAATATTCAAGTTTATTTAGACTGTTCGGCTCCTAGTTAGCTTGCCATGTTTAAGTTGCAATATTACTTTATCTAATTCAAACCCAGCGACGTGCCAGTGACGTGAAGGATAGAGTATGTAAGGCAAGTGTAGAGGCACATGATGAAATGTAAATACAGAATCCACTTTACAGATTTTACCTACATAATAATACTTTTTTTTAGTTAATACAAAAAGAGGGAGCGTGTTCCCAGTAACCCCAGATTTCTACCAAGCTGAGAAGACCACGACCTCAGCTGTACAGTCCTTCCTAATGGTCAGGCAGCGAATGTCGGGCCAAAAGAAGAAAAATGAAGGGAGATAAACGTAAAGTCGTATTAAGTAGATGGCTTATGGAAACTTAGTGACATCCTGAACAATAATTCATTACCATACATAAAAGTTCTGAAGAAATATGAAGCTGGATAAACCGTTTTCTGAGTTGAATTGCGTTCGGAAATGGGTTGCGGGGGTATTATCCTGAGCTTGGTCAGTGGAGCAAATTGTTCTGAGTGAGTGAGTGAGTGTGTCGGAAAATACTTTACGAGATATAAGTTGAAGTCAGTCAAAATTTCATCAAGCCAACAATATATGATACACTGTAATACACTCTTCCTAACATTGTTGTAAGGAAGAGCACAAAGGTCATCGCCAATATGATTAATTTCATTGGGTATTGTACGTGAGGGAGTGATACGACGGCAGGAGCAATCATAACAGGCAAGGAAAGGAGCAATGAAATGTAACACCCAAGGTTAACATGCATCATAGAAAGAAAGAAAAAATTAATGATTGAAAGATAATCGAGTGAACAAGTTACAATTGATATAAATCGTCTGAATCATGACCTTAAAGTGACGAGAAAAGTAGTTCAAGGTCTCAGGAACATGAGAAACCTGACAAGAATTACGTCATCACACAACCCTCGCCCGCACGTCTGCTTTCACGCCTTGACGGTCAAAAAGTAAACCAATGCATGATGCAGGAGAAAAAGCTCTACCGCAACGTGTAATCTAGAGATCCTGCAGCATAAAAAATCCGTAGGATGCCTTGGCTTACCTTCCTCCCAAGACGATCGATCCTTAATGACTGGATAAATCAAAGTTAAGATAAAAGCTCTTAGTAAAGACTCACTTCCGGAAACTAGAGTTCGGCGAAAAAGTCAAGTTACTCGTCGTTAAGTATGATGATGAGAAGATAATAAGGAAGGTGAGGAAGCTGCAGACCTTAATCTATGAGAGGAAATGAAGAGAGGAAGGAAGTGAAAAAGAAACTACTGATGAAGATGATAATTCGATAGAGAAACAAATTGAAGGGAAGCTCTTTATAGCTGGCTCACCTACCTGATGATTCCGCCGCAATGCAATTAACGGGACTGATCATTGGGAAACTTTCCTTCAAATTGAGAAGTGAGTTTGTATAATTGTATTTCGGAAAATGGTCGCCTTGTCCTCCTTTCGCTGAACCTCACTTTCTCCTACACGCACATACACGCACATACACGCACACTCGCATCCTCTCACCTCTCCTTTTTCTAAGCTAACCCCTCCTCCTCCTCCTCCTACTCCTACTCCTACGCCTACTCCTCCTCCTCCTCCTCCTCCTTCTCCTTCTCCTCCTCCTCCTCCTTCTCCTCCTCCTCCTCCTCCTCCTCCTCCTCCTCCTCCTCCTCCTCCTCCTCCTCCTCCTCCTCCAGCCATTCTCTCTTAATATATATTGCACACGCCACGTCTCTTCACGACCATTACATTTCCCACTACGAAAAGGCAATCACCATTTTCACCACCAAATAAATGGATTGCCTATTTCAGCCTCACAGCACAACCCTTTTCTCCGCCACAAAGCACAATCATTCTATTCCCCATCAATCGAGTAAATGATTTCTTTCTTTACCACAAACAAATTTTTTTTTTTAAATGTCGCCACCACACAATTTAATCATTTTTCTCCTCCATCACTTCTCCACAAACACAAAGCCATTACTTGCTGTGGATCACCTCTCTCTTATCACACAGCTCCACCAGTCATGTCTCCACAAACAACCACTTGCTCCATAACCACCACCACCACCACCACCACCACAGCACCTTGTCTATTTTTCTTGGTAGTGGAAGAGATCAAACATAATACAACATCACTTCATGCATTCATCCTTCCCACCACATAATTAAAACCAATTCAACCTTGAAATTAATTATTCATAAGTCTTGATTTACGTATATTTGTTATCAAAGCTGAGATTAGCATGTAAAGAGAATGAAAGAAATACACGTACAATGAATTATATAAAACATAAAGGAAAAGGTGAAAATGTTTATAAAAAATGTAAAGGAAATACCTTCGGGACGATTTTACAAGTGTCGCGAGTGATACACTTTTTTTTTTCTCTGCCTGTTTTCCTTGAGACTCTATTTGCTTTTTCGTTTTTCTCGGAACAACACTGTGTTACTTCCCTGTATCGAGTTTCCCTCTTCTTCTCCTCTATCATTTGAACTTCCCCTCTTTTATTGTCCCTTTCCTCTCCTTTCCTTCATCTCCCCTCATCCATTCTTCCTTCTACGTTCTTCCCTTTTCCTATGCCCTCAATTCTTCTCTCTCACTCACTCTTTTATTTCTCCCTCTTTCTATCTATCAACCAATTAATACAAATATTTGATAGCTATTTAAGAGTTTAACACTAAATATGTATGTACAAGTAGCCTCCTGAGCTAGTATAAGTTCAGAATACGGAAAATCTCCCAATCATAGGTGTAAAGTCTACGGTGCCACATTGCCATATTTCATTATCCCCCACACCACCCCCATCAACAGCATTGTTTCACTTCAAAATGAACCCCAATCGACTATCTAAGAGCAAACAATTTAATTTACATAATGCAAAGCTTATTAAGTAGCTGTTATTCTTATATAATGTCATGTTATCAAAGAATACTGCTGAGTTGGAGGTAATATTTCTACATGCAATATTTTTCCCCCCATTTCTATTTCCTGAGGTACACAAAAAATGAAACTAGGGAATAAATACATAACACAAGTCATTCTGTGTAACTAAAAGAGGGAAGAAATCAGTGTTGCAAAAATTAATAAGCTTTTTTTCATTTGCTATTTTATATATATATAAAAAAATTCTTGCATTTTTTTCTCACAAAATTATCACTTCCTTCCACGCACGGCTTACCCTTCCTTCTACTCATCCATCATCATTCTCTCTCTCTCTCTCTCTCTCTCTCTCTCTCTCTCTCTCTCTCTCTCTCTCTCTCTCTCTCTTCTCTCTCTCTCTCTCTCTCTCTCTCTCTCTCTCTCTCTCTCGCGCACTTGCAGCACCTGAGACTCTCCCATGCTTTATCACTTCTCCCCTCTCTCCTCCCTTTAAGAATTAGCTGTCAGTAGTGCCCTCTATATCAGTCACCCTTTCGACACTCTCCTCACAAACTTTTTCGGTGTTTTATTTTTAGGACACTCCTTTTTTTTCTCTCTGCAACGGGTCACCAAATTCACCACAAATATATTTAATTTTATATATTATTTACTTTTGTATCTTTTTCTTAGGAATGAGAACTACACTCTGGAAAGTGCGCAATTAACAGACGTATCATTATTCAAAGCACAGGTCTTTCCCCTCTTGTTTGCATCTAATAACCAGTCCTTCTAATAATGAAAGAATAAAATACGTGATGTGTAAAAATGAATACGTTGATTTTATCACACGCAAATTAGTGACGTGCCGAAAATTACATGACACACCACCAAGAATGGAAATAAAAAAAGTTTACCAGAAATTCACAAAAACAGACTTCCACTGATGAATCCAAGTAAGATTTCCAATTGCAAGGAAACTTGTCATGTCGCGTAGCACGGTAGTCACTCATATTGCTTCCGCCATGAACGTAAACACACTACCACCCAGTCACACGCTTGCTTCTGCTGATAAACAAATCCATGAGCCAATCAGCGGTCGACTCCCACTGGTGTAAACAAATCCCTGAGCCAATCACAGTTCCGCTTTCCCCGATGTAAACACGACCTCCGTCAATTCATCGCGATTCCACAAATATTTCCAGCCAATCAGAACTCAGGGATAAATTATCGTAAAAGTTTTCTTATGACATTATTCCGACATAGACAAGTTTCACTCGGATTAAAAAACAAAAATAATTGAGAAGAATTAAGGATGAAAATGCAATAAAACGCATAATTCCCATTGTATATAAGGATAAAGAGATAATTAGGATTAATCATTGAATTCAATACTGAAAAATATTATGGACGTGTCGCGAAAATAAATATATTTATACATCAAATTGAAATAAAAAGGAATTTATGCCTACTAATTTTTCATTACATATACAAAATTTGAACACGTCGAAGCTTCAATTTAGATATAAAGATAAATGCAAAAATTTGTAAATCATATAAAAAATGCACAAAGCGTGACGGACGATTTCCAACACCGGTGGATGAGTAATACTATCTGTAACTATCTATCTGTCTGTCTGTCTGTCTGTCTGTCTGTCTGTCTGCCTACCTGCCTGCCTGCCTGCCTGCCTGCCTGCCTGCCTGCCTGTCTGTCTGCCTGCCTGTCTGCCTGCCTGCCTGCCTGCCTGCCTGCCTGCCTGCCTGCCTGCCTGCCTGCCTGCCTGCCTGCCTGCCTGCCTGCCTGTCTGCCTGCCTGCCTGCCTGCCTGCCTGCCTGCCTGCCTGCCTGCCTGCCTGCCTGCCTACCTGCCTGCCTGCCTGCCTGCCTGTCTGCCTGCTTGCCAGCCTGCCTGCCTGCCTGCCTGCCTACCTGCCTGCCTGCCTGCCTGCCTGCCTGCCTGCCTGCCTGCCTGCCTGCCCAGGATTTTTTACTGACAGGGAGTAGTTACTGTCCCCCTTGAGTAAGGGGATGAGAGTGTGTGATGTGTGAGAGGTTTCAGCCTTATCCTCTTTGTGAGATTTGACCTCCTCCAGGCATGGTAATGGCGTGATCCTCCACACCAAGGTGAATAATACACAGTCCACCACAGCCTCAGAAAGAGCGATGCACCACTGTTTCCACGGATAAACGAGTGAGTGAACTAAAGTATTGCATCAAAAAGAAGCATTCTGAAAATAATTAATAAAAGGGAATGAATGCAGGTTTATACGCAGCATTAAATCATGCTGTGCGAAGTCAAACAAAATAAAAAAGATAAATCTATATATGAAAGATGAGAGAGAGAGAGAGAGAGAGAGAGAGAGAGAGAGAGAGAGAGAGAGAGAGAGAGAGAGAGAGAGAGAGAGAGAGAGAGAGAGAGAGAGAGAGAGAGAGAGAGAGAGAGAGAGAGAGAGAGAGAGAGAGAGAGAGAGAGAGAGAGAGAGAGAGAGAGAGAGAGAGAGAGAGAGAGAGAGAGAGAGAGAGAGAGAGAGAGATCAGATATCAGACCATGAAAATACTCGCATATATTCATTACGTCAGTTTATACCAATATGTATATTTTTTTCAAATATATTCAATGGCAAAATGGTCCGTTACGAGAATATATATATATATATATATATATATATATATATATATATATATATATATATATATATATATATATATATATATATATATATATATATATATATATATTAGCGTGGCTTTCATCAATTTTCATCTGTGGCATCAATCAACGAAGACTCACGAACGACACACGAATATATCACACTACGTAGAAAATAGGGAGAGGAATGGACAGTGAGGGAACAGAATGAAAAAGTGGGAATGGGAATGGGAATGGTAAAGCAGAGAGGGGAACAAAAAATAACAGGATATAGCATGACAGGCGGAAGAAGAGGAGATGGGAAGAAGAAGGGCGGAGGTAATGGGTAGGGAAAGGAAGGGAAGAAGAGGACGTGGAGAGAAAGCAGTAATGGAGCCACAAGAATGGAAGAAAGATATAAAAAGCAAAGAAAAGAAATACATACATGAAAAAAAGGGAGAAGAGAGAGAAGATAAAGAAGAAGGAATATAACTGAAGGAGACAATAGGATGTGAGGGAAAAGGGTTAAGGATGCATAGAATGAATACTGGTAATAGGAGCATAGATAGATAAACGGGTGAATGAATAAAATAATATGATAAAATAAAAGAAGAAAAAAGAAAAGGAGAAAGAGACAGAGAAAAAGTCAGATCAGTACAGAAATTGACATAACTAGTTCCTGGTAATCCAAGTAAGTGAAGTGAAAGCTAAGTGTTGTGGTGAATAGACGACGTAATAACAGATGCTTCCTCCCCATTTGCATTTCTCCTCCGACTGAGTGACACGTGTCGGGGTAGAAAGAAGAGAGAAAAAGAGGGACAGACGGGACAACATGCTGCTAGGACATACTCTTTTTTCTCTCTTGTTTATAATTAATTCCACAATTTTTAAATAACTGAAAAAATGTAGCAAAAATACGTTACAACATGGAGGAAAATTTAAACATTGTGACAGTTATGTATATCTTGTTATATTTTTCTTATTTCTTCTTCTGCAGTTAAGTTTAAAGACCTTATGCACTATCTTATCCCCTTTACTCGTTTCCTCTTCGTCTTCCTTCTTCTGCATTTTTCTTCCCTTCTCTTCTTGTTCCTCCTTTACCAGCACACATTCTCTTTTTAACACATTTTCCATTCCCTCCATATCTGCCTCGTTCTTGCCAACAGAGGAGGTAGACGTTGAAGGCTCTCATATCAGCCCTTTCCTCCCCCAAAAGCCGCCCCCTACAGTGCATCAGCCATTACACTAGTCCTAGACCCTCCTCCCACCACTCCCTTTCCAGTCCCGTCACCTTCCCCACCTCAGCCCACCTGCAACGCCATTTCCAGGTCACTTTCCATCACCGCCTCAGGTGGTCTCCCAATTATCCTTTCCCTTTGTGTCTCTCATTTCCTCATGTCTTGTTTCCCTATGTTCTGTGTCCTACTCTTCCTTGCATCTCTGTGACTTTTCCGTATGCATTTCCTGTTTCCTTCCTCCTCTTCCTCCTCCTCTTCCTTCTTTTTCTCTTCAGTTGCAATATTGTTATCTTATCATATATATATATATATATATATATATATATATATATATATATATATATATATATATATATATATATATATATATATATATATATATATATATATATGTATTAAATTTTTTTTTTTTTTTTTTAAACCTTGATGTATTATTATCTTCTCGATTTTTTTCAATATTCGTACTTCTGTTTCAAAAAGTGTGTTATTAAGTATGTGTGTGTGTGTGTGTGTGTGTGTGTGTGTGTGTGTGTGTGTGTGTGTGTGTGTGTGTGTGTATGTGTGTGTTTGTGTGTGCTAATTACCTTCTCTGATGCAGACGAGAAATTATTGGTAAAACACACACACACACACACACACACACACACACACACACACACACACACACACACACACACACACACACACAACACACAACACACACACACACACACACACACACACACACACACACACACACACACACACACACACACACACACACACATACACACACACATACAAAACCAATTAAACCCTTACGAGAAGACAAATAATCATTGGGCGCGAGGAACTACTCAAGCGTAAGATGCATGATGACACGAATATTTCAAGAGGAAAATTTCTCCTGGAAACAGCTAAAAAAACAAGCTTGGAAAATAATATCCTGCAGGAAATAACGACGCAGGTTGTACGGCACTCCTGTATGTGGTGTATGGGGCTTCAGGGGGAAGGAACGGGTCCCTAACAACCTGTGATCCGGCCCATCAAGGACGCCGTCCCCTCGGGTGGCGGCAAGGGAAGGGTGGGTGATGCAACGGACTTATTATATAGAAAAGGAGGAGGAGGAGGAGGAGGAGGAGGAGGAGGAGGAGGAGGAGGAGGAGGAGGAGGAGGAGGAGGAGGAGGAGGAGGAGGAGGAGGAGGAGGAGGAAGAGGAGGAAGAAGAAGAAAAGAAATAAGGTAAAGTTAAGGAAAAGGTAATATGTTATTAGACAAGATAAAAGAGACACGAGGAAAGGCCTTAGAAGTATTCAATACAGTTACAAAAGAATACATCAAGTAGATTGGAATAACTATCGAAAGAAAGAGAGAAAAAGAAAGAAAGAAAGAAAGGAAGAGATAGATAGAGAGAGAAAAAAGAAAGGCTACAGAGAACACATGTATCCTTAGAGGCAGTTTGTTAGTAAGCCAAAGTAACAAGCAGGTATCGAAACCAGTCATCCGGAACACCTGAGGCAGACAGTGAGTGATCGAAAGGTTCCTAGAGAGTTTATCGTGTTACACTTTTCCATTGTGAGTGTAAGCATATTTCACTCTACCATTATGCTATTTTTAAAGACTTATTTCGTATTATTCAGATGAAGCTGTTAAAATCTCTCCTCGTCATTATCTTATATTTGCGTGCGAGAAGGAAGGTTTAAGAAAGTGTATGACTAGGATGAGGATTAGCGGAGTGTTTTAGTGTTTTAAAATATGTAGCAAGAGTCTCCCAGAGGCGGTGTTTGTGTGGAGCAAGTAGGTCAAGGTAAACAGGTTAAATGCAGCCAGTTTATATTCATGAATTTTATGATGTAAGGAAACTACCGCCTTGGCCGCTCGCCTTGAGACTGCTTCTAATTTTAGTGCACTTTAAATGGGATGGTGGGAATGAAAAAGACGATGCAGGTCCCACTTAAGGTCTTCCTAATGCATTTTTGTGATGATAATAATACGTAATTTTGTTATGGACGAAGCTGTGATCTATAAAACATTAAAAATATTTCGTATCTTCATTTTTCTACTTATTACAATGTTAGAAATTCTCTAAGTGCTGAAAATACATGCAATAAATATGATTTATTTTGTTTATTTTGTATCCGTAAATTCTGTTGCAGAGAAGTTATTGACTTTAGATAAAACTCCGCTTGAAAGGCGCGTGACTTTCCTTTTTACCACAAAATTGTATAATGCATCTGCATCTGCCTTGCCATTACGCATCGACCTTTATGCATTCAATTCAATTCAATTCAACTCATTCCCATAATATTTTGACTGTATTACTCATATTTTTAGTACACTTAAATTCACAATCTTGGTCTCATCGCAAGTTTACAGGCAAGACTTGTTTACATGTGCACCAATATCGTTAAAATAAAGACTATTAACAACACGGGGTTCACAAAAGAGCCTGAAGGAACACCACTCTCAATAATGGATTCACCGAGGAAAATCCATTATTGAAATCTCTTTGTTTCCTGTTCGCGAAACATTTGTCAAGTCTTTTTCTAGATGGGGAAGGGAAGAAGCGAAGGTTAGAGTGCCGTCACCATCAATAACTTTCCTCACTAACTAATATCCTGGAACTTTATCGAGAGTATTTTTAATAAAGCTATATAGAGAAAATCCAACATTCTCTTCTATGCGTGGAAGAAGGAAGGGAGCGCTGTGATGTAAATAGAAAACGAAGGCAGAGGAAACAAGGCGTAATCCACTTCATTTAAACCCATGCTGAGTGCCTAATAAGCTGATTACCGTCTGGATAATTCAATAAAACGTGTATCTGTAATTAAAGTTTCATAGAGGGTTGCGTTTATTTTTTTCGCTGAGATTATGTACTTTGAGTGGCATATCTATACGTGATATAACTTTTAAAAATGTAAAGTTTTTAATAATTGTTAATGAGAGAGACACACAGGCAGAAATACAGAGTTTTAGACAGACAGACAAACAGACAGACAGATACATACAGACAAACATATAAGTAAATTAAAAAGAAAGACATATACAGTAAGCCATAAAGTCAAACTTATACAAGCAGACAGCCAGACAGATAGACAGACAGACAGACAGACAAGACGGAATGGAAGGAGGGAAGGAAGAAAAGTCAAGTAGCGAGAAATATTAGACAGAATGTGATAAATGAAGGATGAGAAATAAAAAAACAGGCAAGAATAACACTTTTGTCAGAAAGTTGACGAAGTGGCAAGAAGGGAAGGGGAACTTTGGATGCAGTGTCTAACGTAACCAGATAAAAAAGAGGACCAAGAGAGGAGCACATTTTTATGATGGGAATGGATGAAAAGTTAAGCTGTGGTAGAAGGAAGAGAAAGAGGAAGAGGAGGAGGAGGAGGAGGAGGAGGAGGAGGAGGAGGAGGAGGAGGAGGAGGAGGAGGAGGAGGAGGAGGAGGAGGAGAATATTGTGTGAAAGAGAGAGAGAGAGAGAGAGAGAGAGAGAGAGAGAGAGAGAGAGAGAGAGAGAGAGAGAGAGAGAGAGAGAGAGAGAGAGAGAGAACTGGGGGATGGCGTCTTACTAAGGAGGAATTTCAACTATGCTCTGCCTTAACCGAGATGAGACTATGTAATTAAGATGAGAGAGAGAGAGAGAGAGAGAGAGAGAGAGAGAGAGAGAGAGAGAGAGAGAGAGAGAGAGAGAGAGAGAGAGAGAGAGAGAGAGAGAGAGAGAGAGAGAGAGAGAGAGAGAGAGAGAGAGAGAGAGAGAGAGAGAGAGAGAGAGAGAGAGAGAGAGAGAATGACTGGAAGCCACATCTTGATATAATTGTCTCGCATGCTTCTTCAAACGATTCTTTTGCGTTCCTTTTATTCCTACAAATCTTCTTCTCCTTCTCCTTCTTCTCCTTCTTATTTTTTTCTCCCTCCTCCTCATCCTCATTTCAACTGGAGTAAAGGTGGGTGGTGATGTGCCTTCGTTCTTATTATCCTTTATCTCTCACTACCTCGCATGCTGCTGTTCTCCCACACCTCGCTGCCTTCTCTTCTCTCAATGCTAACATGTCAACACCACAAATAACCTGTTTTTTGTCTAGTTTTCTCCACCCTTTGCATTAACAACATTATGCTTGACAATACTTATTTCACATTGACAACGCAGAGACCTTTCATTATGTGGAGCGTGTGTTTTTTTTATATATTTTTTTAGACTACTGTGCTCTCTGTGTATTAGGAGAAGGCGTAGGTTGAGGTATGTGTATGTATGTGTGTGGTGGGTAGGATAGGTGGATGTAGGTGGGAGTGAGTAGGTGAGTGTGGGTGAGGGTGTGTGTAAGTGGGTGAGGTTGTGGGTATATTTGGGTGGGTGGGGGTGGTGGTGTGGGTTGGCAGGTTTTTTTCTGAGTCCATCTCCGGAGACTTCTGATTAGCATTTTGTGGGTCCTCAAGGGTACAGATTTGGTACAACCGTAAAAAACTATCCAATTTAGATTTCCACTTTCAGATAGTGCCTTGCTTTCCTTCTCTTTTATATTGTCTTTTACATGCTACGCCAGAAAACTTTTCGCCTGCGTCTAATACAATTTTTACACCTCGAAAAACATAAAATAGCTGTGTGTTCCAAAAATCGACTAAATGCTATTATAGGGCTACATCTGCACATTGTAAGGATTAAAGATACAGAAGCATTGTCATCTGTACATTGGTTTCATAAGATAGGAAAATACATGGGAAGAGATGATGGGATGGTACGAGCGAAGGATAGGCGATGAATGGGAGGGAGAGGAGAAGAGACAAGAGAAAGGAAGAAAAATGATGGGAAGAAAAGAGACGAGGGGAGGAGAGAAGAGAGGGAAAGGAAGGCCACGAGCGTGAAAGAGAGGAGGTGAGAAGAAAGGAAAGCAGAAGGGAAGGAAGGAAACAAGAAACGGAGAGAATATAGAAGTAAAGGAAACTAAGGCAATCGAATAAAAAGAAAACAAAAATGAATACAAAAGGAAAAGTACAAAATAATAATCACGTAAGAGAAAAAAACAAGCTAAATAAAATAATAATACAAACTAAGAAGAAAGCAAAAACGTAACAATGAGGAAAAAAAAATGATGGAAGAAACTGCAAAAATAAAATATTAAAGGAAAAAGAAAGAAAAGGCAAGAAAAATATATAGAGGCGAGGCATAAAGGGAGACATTAGGAAGGAAATGGATGAGACGATTCGAGGGAGGGAAGGGAACAAGATACGAAGGAAATTAGAAGGATGAGATGACCTGGGATGAATGAGGGAGAGGACACGGCATTACTGGGCACAGGGAGGCACGCACGGAAAATGTCTTCAGTCACTAGGTTCAGAATGTCCTCCCCTTCCCCCTCTCTCTCTCACCCCCCTTCCTCGACACCAGATGGCTGCACATGCAAACCTTTCTGAACGAGGAGGGAGGGAAGGAGGGTGGGAAGGAGGGAGGGAGGGATGAAGGAGGGATGAAAGAGGGAGAGAGGAAGGGGAAATTGCAAGGGATGCAGTATTTGAAGAGGGAAGATGTAAAAACTGAATGATTATATGCACGGGAGAGAAGGAAGTCAAAGAAAAAAGTCTAAAAAGAAAAGAATAACCGGAGGAAAGAATTCTTTTTGTCTTAATTGAACGAAAAAAGATGAAGACAGAAAAATAAATTCGCTAAATAAACACTTCAAAGGAATGTCATATAAAGACTAACATTTCTTCTTCTTTAAAAATAAATTCATGTTGAGCGCAATAAACAGCAAACACACGAGGATAATACCAGCAATATTAATGGAATTTATAATTATTCCCAATGAGTGTGTGTGTGTGTGTGTGTGTGTGTGTGTGTGTGTGTGTGTGTGTGTGTGTGTGTGTGTGTGTGTGTGTGTGTGTGTGTGTGTGTGTGTGTGTGTGTGTGTGTCGTGGTCCCCTCACCTTTTTTCTTCCTTGTATGAACAGGTCCCCAAGACTCATCAATCTTTCATCTTCCCTTCCTTCCTATTACTTCATTTTTTCCTCCTTCACGCCTTTGTCTCTTTCCTCCACTTTCCTCTTCCTCCTTCCCTACCTTCTTTCGTTTTTCCCTTCCACCCTCCCTCCCTCCTTCCCCAAACCTGACGGGAGGGAGAATGAGGTGGAGGGAGGGAGGGAGGGAAGGAGGGAGGGAAGGAGGGAGGGAGGCAGGCAGGCAAGACACTTACCTCTGCCATCAATTACTGCATCGCCACGGGACACTTCCTCAGTGTACCAGGACTACCACCACCACCACTAAAAACAACAATAAAAACAACAACAACAACATCAACAGCAACTATAATTTCAGGTCCTTGCACAACTGAAGGTCTTACGAATGTAGTGTCCTTGAGGGAGCGGAAACAAAGGTGGAGAGAATCAGTATGAGGAAATAGAGGAGAAGGACGAGGCAAGGGCGAGGAATGAGAAGGAAGAGGAAGGAAGAGAAATGAGAGGAGGTGGTGGAGGAGATGTGAGTGGTAGCCGTGAGTGGTAGGTGTGGATGGTCCAGCATATTGTTTGTAAGGAAGAAAAAAAACCTATCTCACGCCCCACACAATACTTCTTTGCGTCTTAAGTTTTGGTCACGTCTAAACACCACTCATCAGGCTGCCTCGAACTAAAACTACACCACGTTAAGACTCTCAAACCAGACATCAACAGTTGCTACTTGACTTCCTATAAGATGAAAATAATACTTATCCACGTCCTATATTTGCGCTCAGAGTATCTCCTTTAAGCCACGTTCAT
The DNA here is from genome assembly GCA_036785275.1 of Cancer borealis. NCBI lineage: Eukaryota > Metazoa > Arthropoda > Malacostraca > Decapoda > Cancridae > Cancer > Cancer borealis. Next base: position 25,264 of record JAXIVD010005529.1, read on the forward strand.
AACACATCCTCGACCTCAATCTAGGGTTCACAGTCTCTCATTAGTGTTGTAAGCCTTCGTTGAAAAGCCTTTACGCAGCAACATTCAAAATATCTCCTTTTAATAATTCGTGTTCAAAAAATACATGATTAATGTCTTAATTTGTGTTCGGAATTATTAAACTTGCTACCCTCCAAAATGTAATAAGCGTAACAAAAAAGTTAAAAAAGACGGAAAAATAGAGGACGCAGGAGGGGTAAGAAAAATATGTACCGCGTGAAGAAAATCTGACCGAGGTGTCCTACCTGTCCGTCCTCGTCAGAGTTAATTAATAGCGGGCCCTCAGAAGTTACACCTGAGTTTGGCTTCCTTTGTTTCATTTGGCCCGACAGAGATGGAGGAGAAAGAGGAGGAAGAGGAGGAGGAGGAGGAGGAGGAGGAGGAGGAGGAGGAGGAGGAGGAGGAGGAGGAGGAGGAGGAGGAGGAGGAAGAGGAGGAAGAGGAGGAGGAGGAGGAGGAGGAGTCATAATAACCTTTGTGTAGCTCTTTAATTGGTACTATTCATATTGGTCTTCATGAGAAACCAACCAGCCGGGCCTTGAGTGCGGGAGACTAAGACTGTCAAGAAACACATCCAACAACGACTGAACCGGACTAATGGTGGTAATAACAGACCATTATACATATAAAGCCTACTGCGTTTAGGGGGATTAGGAGAGGCGAGTGTGTGAGAAAAGAAAAAAAAAAATAAACACTAAGAGGGTGAAAGAGAGGCGTATACAGTAAGAAAGACTGGCAGGCACTTTTTCCTGAGTACTCTATGAACATGATCACATTGTAAGGCCACGTAATGAAAGTCTGGTGGGATGGTAAATGGATTATCCAGCCTAAGAGTGTGTCTGGCCCAAGGACACGACAGAGAAGCAAAAGACTCTCCCTCTCTCTCTCCCTCTCCCTCTACCCCCTTTCCCTACTCTAAAACGACACTTTCTATATCCCTTGGACACCTTCGTCAGCGAGAATGAAGAGAGGAGTAGAGAAAAGAAAATAATGGAGTGAGAAAGATGGTGGAAGGGAACAGAGGAAGTAAGTGAGGGAGTGAGTGAAGGGAAGGGAAGGGAAGGGAAGAAAAAAGAAATGAGAGAGATGAGAAGACAGGAGGAACCAAGGAAAGGAGAAAAAAGAAAGGCTGAAGAGGGAGAAGTTGCAACGAAGGAAATGTAAAAAGAAAACGAGAGGGGAAGAGACAGCAAAGATGACGATGGAATGACAGGGTGAAAAGATTGGAGCGAGAGAAGGCTGGCTGGGCCCCAAGTTACCAGGGACTGAGCGAGCGGAGGATTATATTAACTTTTGTTTGAGAGAGAGAGAGAGAGAGAGAGAGAGAGAGAGAGAGAGAGAGAGAGAGAGAGAGAGAGAGAGAGAGAGAGAGAGAGAGAGAGAGAGAGGAGGCAGGAAGGGATGAAGAACAAAAGACGGAGGGACAAGGAGAGAAAAACACACACAACCAAGAAGAGGAAAAGAGGAAGAAGGGAAAAAAGAATATGAAGGCACGTGGGGAAGAGAGGATAGAAGAAGATGAAGAAGAAGAAGAGAAGAAGGAGGAGGAGGAGGAAAAGGAGGTAAAAGCATAAAGCGGTAAGAAAGTAGAAGCAAAAACGATGAAAGTTTAGGACAAAATATAGAGCACCATAAGGTAGAAGGAAGAAAGATAGAGTGGCGGAGAAGAGGAGGAAGAGGAGGAGGAGGAGGGAAAGAAGAGGAGAGGAGGAGGAGGAGGAGGAGGAGGAGGAGGAGGAGGAGGAGGAGGAGGAGGAGGAGGAGGAGGAGGAGGAGGAAGAGGAGGAGGACAGCTACAACAACAACGATGAAGAAGATAAATAATAAGAAAAAAAAATAAAAACATTGTCAACGAAAAGGAAGGAAATAAAATCCAATAAATCACGGAAATAAATAAATGACATAATTGTATTAGAGGACAGAATAACAAGAAAATAAAGAAAGAGCAAAAGAAAAAAGAAAAGAAAAAGGAAGATAGAGAGAAATACCACCACCACCACCACCACCACAAGACCAGACGAGTTTAATCTGAAGTTTGTGCATCCATCTTGCTGGCGGTCATCTCCTGTGTATGTGACGAGGTGTGGTGATGGGGTGGTGTTGAGGCTCTCGCGCGCTCGCACACTACACCAGCCACCCACTACTTTATTACTCCTCCTGTAGGCGGCGCTGTAGTTCCTCCTCCTCCTCCTCCTCCTCCTCCTCCTCCTCCTCCTCCTCCTCCTCCTCCTCCTCCTCCTCCTCCTCCTCCTCCTTATCTTCTCTCGTCTATCTATCCTTTTTTCCCCAGTCTTCCTCCATTACTTATTTATCACATTAACACCCACATTTCCCGCCCACCATCGTCCTCCACCCTCGAAGCCGCATTTTCCGGCTGGATGGGCGTGCGTCTCTTCACATTCTCCTTCATCTTCTTCTCCTCCTTCAGTCTCTCCATCAGACGTTTCTCTCCTCCTACCCCTAACCCGTCTCCTAGCTCTTTCCTTCCTCCAGCGTCCTTACTTCAAACACTATGAAGCCTCCTCCTGCTCTTCTTCCTCCCCCTCGGCATCCTCGCCCTCGTACTCTTCCAGCAAGCTTAAGAAGGGAAGGCGAGTGAGCGGCGAAGGGCCAGTCGCTCGTGCTTTGGACTCCTACTGATGAAGGTCTTGGCCGGGGTCGTGAGGCGATGGATATGAAAGGGTGTGAAGGGTGAGGATAAAGTATATAAGATACCCTTTCTTTTGTGAGGAAGGAAGGGAGGAGAGTGGGTAGGGAGGGATATAAAGAAAGAGATACAGACACACACACACACACACACACATACACGTACACAGACCACCACCACCACCACCACCACCACCACCACCACCCAAAATCTACTGTCTCACAAGTCCCCTTAAACCTAACCTTTTCGTCCGCCTTCCACACTCACTACCTGTCACCCGCCGTGGACAAATATTGGTACACCTGCATTTTCGTACTCATCAGCGTGCTTGTCTACCTACCTGTCTACATGGAAAATAATAACAGTCAACTAAAAAAAAAAAATATATAGATAATTGCCTCATCAACTCGTTTACCATCGAACCTATTTATCTCAATCCATCGATCCAATTAACTCACTCCATCATACTCGTGGGGAAGAATAAATATCCCGCTGATGCTATTATGTGCCTGGCGGGAGAGGGAGGGAGAGGATGATTAGGGTAACATAGTGGATCAGGGCAGAGAGTGTTGTGTGATGGGAGTGTAGTGGTAGTGGTGGTGGTGATGGTGGTGGCGATGGTGATGTCACGTGGTGTTTGGATGATGCAGAGGAG
>JAXIVD010005530.1:0-15000 GCA_036785275.1 Cancer borealis
CTTCCTCCCCTCTTCCTCCTCCCCACCCACCATGCCCCCCCGCCTCGTAAGTTACTCCCCCTCCCCTTCCCCCTCCCCTCCCCCCCTATAATACTCTAAATGCCATGGTTTGCGCCGACTAGTGTTTCTATGTTCCTAAACTTACGATGTTTCCCGCCATTTCCAAACATCAGCTCATTTCTTGAAGGGCAAAATAGGTGTGTGAAAATTTGTCTTTTTTTTTTTGCCATTTCCACATATATATATAACCTGAATGAGAGATAGAGAGAGAGAAAGAGAGAGAGAGATTTGTATGGTTCGTGGCCAAAGATTGTGTGCGCCGTTCGTCATAGTGAAAACGGTAGAAGTAATATGAAACTTTCCTTCATCCACAGTAACGTTTCTCTCTCTCTCTCTCTCTCTCTCTCTCTCTCTCTCTCTCTCTCTCTCTCTCTCTCTCTCTCTCTCTCTCTCTTCTCTCTCTCTCTCATAATAGTCGTTTTACCTTTGCCTCACCATCACCACCATCACCATCACCACCACTACCATCACCACCATTACCACCTTTATATAGGCTTTTCTGCCATAACTTTATACATATGCATATGTATGAATAGACTTCCTCTCTCTCTCTCTCTCTCTCTCTCTCTCTCTCTCTCTCTCTCTCTCTTCTCTCTCTCTCTCTCTCTCTCTCGCGTCCTTATAACTAAACAAGGCCAAGTTTTCTTTTTTATTTATTTTTTTCTCTCATTTTCTCTCATTATCCACTAAACTATTATTACTACTACTACTATTACTACTACTACTACTACTACTACTACTACTACTACTACTACTACTACTACTACAACAACTACTACTACTACTACTACTACTACTACTACTACTACTACTACAAGTGTTATGAGTGGAAAGTTTTTGATTTTTCAGAAAATTAATGTTACTACTTAAATCTATTCCGCCTTCCTTCACTTTCTTTCCTTCTTTCTTTTTTATTTCTTCATTTTCTCAGAACCTGTTTAACGGAAATGTTGATGATGAATACAACAACAATACTTAGAAAATGTTAGATAATTACTATACATAACCTTTCTTTCTCTATTGCATCTAAAAAAAAAAAAAATATATACAGATAAGATAAAGACTAATTATGAAACTCCATGACTCAACTTTCTCTTTCGCAATTTGATAGACTTAATAATACCAACGCAACATACATACACATACATACATATACATACATACATACATACATACATACACGCACTTGCCATGTATATCCACATACACGCACATAGAGGCGCTGGGGTGCGATATTCAAATACGATATTCAGCCTTATGATACACATGGATTATTTCTCCCCCAGAACTATCGGTGGAGGAAGAGGAGAGGGGAAGGAAGGGGAGGGGAGAGGGGAGAAGGATGGTGGTGGTGGTTGGGGAGGAGGAAGGGGAGAGGGGTGGTGGTGGTGGGGGAGTTAGATATTGGGGTGAAGGAGGGGAGTGGCGGGAGTGGGGTTGGGAGTAGTGGGGGGATTGGTTGTTGGGGTGAAGGAGGGGAAGGAGGGGAGAGGGGAGAGGGGTTGTGTATTCCAGAACGGACCTAGAATGAAAGCGGACAAAAATTTTATTTAGCCCTTCTACGGGGTTGGGCGAGAACCTCTCCTCCCCCCACTCCCTGTGTGACGTGGGCAAGACTCCGCCCCTTCAACGCAATCTACGACGCTGGTTGGCTCCTGGCGCTGGCTGATGGGCTCTCTTTTTAAGGGGGCGGCAGAATACTGGCAGCTTGCGGACACTCGTTAGATTCTTAACTATTTTATATCTTATTCAAGTGTTTTATAAGTTTTTAAGTTAAATTTTTGGTGTTTTCTGTTTTCTAGTAGTAAAATAATGTTGGTGTTGGTATTTTCATGTGATCGATATAGGCAATATTGACAAAATGACAATACAATAAAATCTTCAAACTAGCATTAAACACCAAAAAAACACATTAGAACCATTAAAAACACATAATATCATCAAACAAACACATAAAAACCGATTATTTCACATATTTCGCGGAAGGAAACGGTGGAATCACGGCCCCTTTAACATTATGGCGGACCGTTTTCTCCTCGGTAGGAATTTTGATGAGCCTGTGTGCGAGGCTAGACTGTTACCGCTCAGCCTCTCTCAGTTGATCCTTGTGTGTGTGTGTGTATGTGTGTGTGAGGAGGAGGCGAGGAGGAGGCCAAAGTACTAATGGTCCAGTTGAAACCATGTGAAATAAATAGACACGAGTGATAACAACAACAAAACCAAAACAATCTAGAATGCCTCGCCCGTGAAACTCTACACCTTTATTACTTTACCTTACCTTCCACACCTTGGATTATTAGTATTGTTTTCCCTCCACCGTGCTACATACACTTTTATTTATTCTTTTGTTTTAATGCGGCTTGTCCGTGAAGACAGCGGAGTGAAGATGGCTGAACAAACCGTAACAGGTAGGACATATAGACTCTTAATTCATGAACTAACTAACCTAACCTTGTATTTTACCTCCCTAACCCTAATCTATTTACCTGTTTAAATAGCACCCTAACCTGCCACGTGCTTCTATACACCCTTGCTTGCTTGCCTTCACCCTAACCTAGCTAAGAAAATAGTGACAGATAGTGTGATTTCCTCCACATATTCCTATCACCTCTAGTTTCCCTTCCACCTCATCCTCACCCTTAGAACCAGGGAAACATGGTTTAGGGTGAGGTGACAGCTAGGGTAATTTTCTCTGTTTTCCTACCACGTCTAATTTCCCTTCTATCTTTTATATTTTCAAGCTGTTTTAATACCACGTGCGCTTGTGTTTATGTTTTGAAAGGCTGTTATTCTTGTCTATTGCTGTCTATTAGTGTGTTTTTTAATAGGTGGAATAGTGGAGTAAAGTCGTGTTTATATCCGTTCTCTCTTTCTCTTTCTCTCTCTAGGCTCAACGCTCGCTCTCCCTCTCTCCCTCCCTCTTACTCGCTCTAAACTTTTCTCTCGCACTGTCATATGGCGTTGTTTTGGCGGCCCTTACCACGTGTGTCAATGTCCTTTATGTCATTCAAAGTATAAACAAGGCAGTAGAAGCAAGGAGAGACCGGTGAAATAAGGAAGCAAGTGTTTTGAAGGGGGATTGACCGAGCCGGCACCCCCCCTCCCCTTCCTTACCCCTACCACCACCACCCCCTCCCTCCCTTCCTTCCCTCCATGCTTCCTTCCCTTCCCTCCCTACCACCCTTCCCACCCTACCCTCCCACCCTTCCCTCTCCATGCTTCCTTCCCTCCCTTCCCATCTTCCCTCACCTCCATGCTTCCTTCCCATCTTCCCTCACCTTCCCTCCCTTCCCGTCTTCTCTCACCTTCCCTCCATGCTTCCTTCCCTATCCTCCTTCCCTCCATGCTTCCTCCCCTCCTTGCTTCCTCCCCTCCCTCCCTGCTTCCCTCCCTCCCTGCTTCCCTCCCTCCCTACCTTCCCTCTCTCCTACCTACCTTCCCTTCCTACCTACCCTCCACACCTTGCCTCCATAATTAATATAGCTCATTCAAAAGCGCATCAATACTTCTGTTCCACATTACTGTTCATGTTAACGTTCTAGAGTTAAATAAGAGTTGAACAAGATGTCTGCCTATGTTTAAGTTTCACAGCCTCACATATACAAACCATTTCTCGTCTTATTCCCTGTATTTTAGTGGTTTTAATACGCGTTATGATATGATACAGTGTTTCCCAGGCTGTCAGTAAAGGTCGGAAAATAACGGTTACTGTTAGGAATGTTAGTAAGGAATGTGTTCAAATATATAATAGTTTGGTACCTTAACCGGATATAATAATAATAATTAGTTTTAACCTCATATCATTCAACAGTAGAAATGATAATGTCTACTATATATAAATAAATAAATGAATAATCTGGAGAAATTAGAACGTAATATATTTATATTTATCATAACCTAATTAGTATTTTTATAATGTATAGGTTTAGTTGAAGAAAATACAACCTTATCAATTCCTAACAAAAAAAAAAAAGATGGATTGTTCGTTATGTTTGAATATCAATATGAACGTAATCATATTTGTGTAATGCTATAGAGTAACAATAATAGAAGAGGAAGAAGAATAAGATAGATACACAACTTTTTCTTATACATACATAAACTTGCCTTATATTTCTATCATGGTGTTCTCTTGTATATGAAAGCAATACAATTTTATATAATTATTACGCTGCAAAAAATATAATACAGCCATTGCAGTATTGTATTTTAAAGCTGAAAAAATACAAATAATGGTGGTGTTAATTCTTTGATAATATGATAGTGTTCATTCTGCAACAAGATCTTTTCATTCATAGATACGACACATCCTCCATATTAATGAAGAAACATTAATTAATTAGGTTGTTCATTGGTAGTTAGGTTAGGTTAGGAACGTTCTCAAGGCACAGTAATTAAATTATGGTATGTTAGGTTAGGGACGTTCTCAAGGCATGAAGTTAGTAATTAAATAGTAGTAGGTGTAGTTAGGTTAGGAACGTTCTCAAGGCACATAGTTAGTAATTAAATGATGATATGTTAGGTTAGGGACGTTCTCAAGGCATGAAGTTAGTAATTAAATAGTAGTAGGTGTAGTTCGATTTGGTCAGGAACGTTCTCAAGGTATATAGTTAGTAATTAAATAATGGTAGGCGTAGTTAGGTTAGGAACGTTCTCAAGGCATAAAGTTAGTAATTAAATGATGGTAACCCAGATATCACGTGTCTGTATTAAGGGTCATTGCTCCCAGCCAAGCCAAGGAGACAGAGTTGAGCACAGTGGCAAAGTGTAGATCAGTTTGTGCCTTCCTTACCCTTGTTCTTAATATTTCCAAGTTATTGTTAGATTTATTACTTATATCACTTATTTTTATAGAGGTTTTGTGGCATACGAATAAGTTATTTTGAGTAATGTAACTATAATTCAACCTAACTCTCCTACCATCACTGATATGTATTAATTATATTAATTTATTAGACGTGACAGTTAGCTACATAAACAGTATTACCAACAATCAAGAATATATATTTTTGTTATACAATATATATTAAAGATTGTTTGCTGTTATCAATAATGTAAAATGTTAATATAGCTACATGGGGAAAAGTGCATAATTTATACACCACATAAGTAATAAACATTATGTATTCCTGTCATCTTTAGAGAGTAATATAGATGCTTATACACACAATATTTACTCATCTTGTCTGTCACATTAATTACTCTTATATTTCCATCATATTCTTGTCTGTTTTATTAATTACTCTCATTATTTCCTTCACATTCAGTGTTTATTTTATTTTGTTGTCACGGGCTAAAAAGAAGGCATTTGTCACTTAGCTAACTGTTACAATTTACATCAACAAACATAAAACACCATTAGTTGACATGTTAGTTGTCTTATTTCTTGGCACACCACACACCTACCACCTGTCTCTGCCTACCTGTCTACATGCCTGTCTGTCACCCGAACCCACTCCCTCCCTTCCTCACACCTTGCTTCCTCCTCCTCCTCCTCCTCCTCCTTACTTAATCCTCACTGCATGATCTGTGAGGGAGGTGATTTGCTTATGCTTGTATTTTCCTGTGGTGCATTTTGGGGTATTTATGTTTGTGGAAGCACCTTGATCCTGACCCAAATTTATCCCTTTTCCTATTTATTTATCCTTTTTTTTTATTTATCCAGTACAGAGAAGGTCTGCATGAATAGGTCTTGAGATACTAGTGTGTTCCTAGCTTACTACCTGATGATGGAAGGTTATGAGGTAACTATAACAATCATTACTATTACCTCTTAATGGTAACACTTCACTGAGTAGCGTGTGTAGTGTGTTCTCCTTTCAGTGTGTAGTGTGTAGTGTGTCAAGGCAACAGGGAGTGGATGGCTGGCTGGATGGATGGATTCACTAACTGTGTGTACGTTACTTACTAGATTCTTGTGCTAATCTGTCTGTCCTTATCATATGTTTAAAATGTTCATGTATACATATATACATGTAAATATATACTTCTTCTATGTGTAAACTTTGTTACTAAAACTCATTCTTGTTCAGTAGAAGGATTAGATACTTGAACAACTTTACTTTTGAGTGATTCATAAGTCTATATGTAATTCAATGACAGCAAGTTTACAATATATGTACCCACGTGATTATGTCTTGACAGTCTCCATGACAATTGTGTTATAAGTGTGATTTGTTTTTAGTCTTCTGTAGGATAGAATAGTTTGATGAGTGTGTGTAGACAGCCATCAAACACCTGTGACATCGTAGTATATTATCAATCAATTATTAAAACAATGAACAGATAGGAGAAAGTTAGTCTTGTGATAACAGATGATTTTTAGGAAACTTGATGTGAGTAAGTCAAGTGTTAGTGTGTTAGGTAGTTGTGTTGGCCTCGTATTATAAGGAGTATAAGGGAAGGGTGATATGAGGGACAGGTGAAGGTTCACGGCCATGGTGCCTCTTTCAATGTGTCACTACATGAACACTGTTAGTTAGGATGAATGTATTGGTGTCCCTTTTTTAGTGTCCCTGGCTCTGCCCTAACTCTGCCACCCTCCCACAGCTTCCCGCATCAAACAAGAGCGGTTGGATGATCGAGAGATCAACCAACTGGCTCTGGAAATGGTTGAAAAGAATAAGCAGAAAATGATATCCCAGGCTGCACAGATTGCCCAGCAGACACAGGCGTCACAGCAGGTTTGTACCTCACCTCATCTCACCTGGAAAAGGGATTCATCTTAAGTATTTCACTCTTCATTTACAACTTCATGTCCCAGACTACTTACAAACACAACACTTTATTTTTAAGTCTGTCCTTATTTATTGATGGCACTGCCTGGAGAGTAGGTACAGTGCAGTGCATGTTGGTGTGAGGTGCAGTTTAGTTCCAAACGTGAGGAGGACTGTCACATTAAGGAGGAGCCTACAGAAGGTGTTATAAGGAGGACGAGTCTCATTGTGAGCCCTAGTACAGTATCGTGGTATTGTCCACATTGGGTGTGGAGATGACAACTAGTGTGTTTGGTGTTGATGGTTTCCCTTATAACCTAGTGATCGGCCAACACATGAGAGGCAGACAGATGCAACAACTCCTTGGTGTTACTGTTGTGTCCATTATCCTTGCATGGTCATAGTTACAGACAACATTATGTCTGAGTACATTTCAGTTATCTGTTTGTGATGGTGACATCCTAGGGTGAGTGTATTGTTTGGTCAAGTCCTGAGAAGTAGTTTGTCGTGTTGAAGGAGATCACTGTCCATGATACATCTACAGAAATGTGTATTGGCTGTGCGTGTGCCTGTGCAGGGAAGCTGCTAGACACTTATGCAGCCTGACCACTTACCATTAGGTGAACAAGGCTCACCCATGTAAGCATGCATAGAGCCTTCTAAATACAATGTTCATAATGTGATGTATATCTATTTGTTCAATGATATAAGGTTGACTGGAAGTCCAGCAGAAATACTGCATTATTAATCATGGAATTGGTGGTCCTGCCCAGAACAATTACCCAAGATAATTATTGCATCCTCTAATAGGTCAATTGTTACTCAATACTACTATGAATAAAACATCCACATTGTACAGCATGTACTGTGAGTAAAAGAAGAGAAATATTGTTATGATGCAATACTTCCTATTGGTGTTCCAACACATAGTTGTTGAAATGATGCAACATCCTGTCACTAAACCTTCCATGCACCATGTACGTGTACGTGTACTTGTACTTCTTGCAATAACTGAGACTTTGTCCTGTAGAGAAATTTTAAAGTTTTGGAACTTTGCTTCACCAACACTGTGAACCATAATGCTTCACCAGGAGTGGAAGGATCAATGTGCAACAGAAACACTCAACAAAACATGCAATAGATTTGACATAATCCATTTTGTTAACTAGTTTTTTTGTGTGCCTTATTTTTTTCTTCCTTTCTGTTTATTAAGAAATAATCTATATAATTATTGTGATGTGTTTTGTTTCTCTTTACCTTACCATTCAATATTTGTGGAAGTTCATTGATTCTGGAACTGTTGGACTGTTTGTGTTATTAAAGTTCAATTATTTCAAACAAAGTAAATATGTGTTTAGAGCCTTGCACAATTAGAACAATGTGTCTCATGTTCTCCACCATCAAGTACTGATGCCATCCATCCTTGCAGGCGTTGCAGCGTGCCGGGGGACAGCAGATGATCACATTCTACTTTAACCGAGAGAAGAACAAGGAACGCACCTGCGACGACTCCATCCTCCCAAAGAAAATGGATGAGAAGAAGAAAGGCACCATAGACGAGGAGAGTGTGCGGGGACGGTTTGGTTGGTCCACCATCCACAACGCACACATCCCCTACGTGTTCAGGCGGGATGACAAGTACTGTGCCGTGCGGATGGTGGAGACCAAGCTTCTCAACAAGTACCTGAGTTACCTGCCGCACGAGATCACCACCTGCATCCACGTGCGGAGCTACTTCATCACCGAGGGCGAGGCAAAGCTCCTCAATGAGATCAACATGAAGCACTGTGAGTTTCAGTTCGGCCGCGACCTCTTCACGACCAAAGACCTGGTGGTGAGGCTCCAGGACGCGCGGTGCTTCTATAAGTTCCTAGACACGTGCTTTAAGAAACTGGTGCAGAAATCCCCCGAGCAGAGCGAACACTGCGGGTTTGTGCGCATCAACGGTGAGAGTGTTGTGCCCTACACGGTGAAGGAGGGAAAGAAATACGTGCCGCTCTTCTACTTTGAGGGCGAGACGGACACCTTAAAGCTGAAGGCGGAGAAAGTGGACAACTGGGAACTGGCATACCTCAAGTTCTGCTGTAAAGTGCAGGGCATCAGGAACGAGCTTTTTGCGAGTGACACGTGTGCTGTGGTGAGTCTGGAGGACGTGCAGCAGTACTTCCCTAAAGACACACAGTTTGAGGACTGGTGGCCACAGAAAACAGCTGAGCCCATGAAGGTGGCCAGTCATGGCACCAAGCCGGGGGGCATGTGGACCCAGCGGCCCCCGGGCGGCTCCCCCGGCAGCGTGACACAGACCACCCTGGGCTCCTCCCTCTCCCCCCTGTCCAGCAAGCAGCAGCCGCCCCCCGCGCCCACCACCGTGCCCAACCACGCACCAGTGCCGGCCTCGGTGGGGGTGACGGCCGGCACCACCAACTCCCTCGCCTCCCTCACCAGCTCACTCAACAACATCAACTCCCTCAACTCCCTGTACTCCCAGTGGGCCACCCTGGTGAACGGACAGGCGGCGGCGGTGGCGGCCTACTCTGGTGCTTCCAACATGCAGGCGCTGCTCTCAGGCCTCACTGCAGACCAGATGAGGCGACTGCAGCCCCAAGTCTCCCTCCCAGCCTCCACACCACTCATTCCCACCATCACGGTAAGTCAACCTCACCCTTCCCCTCACACCCCCAGACAACACTCCCTGCCCCAACGGTGCTGGGATACGGGCAGGGATACAGTGTGTTGGTGCCATGTGCTGTACTTAGTGATGGCAAAAGTGTGTGTGTGTGATGTGTTCTGTGTGGTGCTGATGTATTATTAGTGTTTTTTTTCTTTTTTTCTGAGAAGTTAATGAAGGAAAATCAATTAGGAAATGTTTTTATTTGTTGTGTTTGTAATAGTAAAATGTTAGTGTGTGTTATATCACTGGAAAGATGAAATGACGAGCTGCCAAGTGCACTGGACTGTGTTTACAAAGTTGTGTTTGCTATTACAGACAAATAATGGCAAAGAAAACGTATGAAATGTGAATAACTTGTAGCTATGACGTGGATTTAACGGTGAAGGAAAACACCAACTTGTGCAACTGTGTTTCACGAGGAAGAAGGAAACTATGATGTACTTTGGGAAGAAAAATACTTGATTAGAGAAGCAAGACTAAAGAATGAACAACAAGATGATGCATTCTGGCTACACACACACACACACACACACACACACACACACAAACAAACACACACACAAACACACACACACACACACACACACACACACACACACACACACACACACACACACACACACACACACACACACACATATGCTTCAATTACATAGCTGATCACCACTGCACATGTTCTTGACTGGTGTGTTGCATTCCATGTCTGTGTTTCTGATGCTAGTGTCAGATTGGCAAGGTTAATACTTCTTCTTTTACCACTCTGAGCTTCCATACTTACATTCTTCCCTTTCATGTGTTGGAACTTGTATTAAGGTTTGGTATACAAAATGCTCTGAAGGACGTTTTCATTAATTCAGAAGAGAAAAAACTACTTAGTCATTTGTGATAAACCTCCTTGAGACAGATACAGCCTCACTAAATGTTTCAGTTTTATTGTGAGTGAACCAATGAGAATTATAACTTGAATTAGGTGAAGTGTAGTGTTATATCAGTGTTGTCTTGGTTATATTATCGTGTAGTGCTGCTTCACCTCCTTACTTACTGTATTACCTTGCATCGTGTGGCACAAACATCTACTACTTTCCTCCCTTGTAAAGCTTCCTCTCAATGTTTGAGTGTTTGTATAACATTGATCCAAGTGATTTAATCCATAACTGATGGGTGACACAATACAACACCCATCCTGGCAGTGATGGGTGATGCACACACACACACACACACACACACACGTCAAGATGATCCCCGTCTTGAATCAAACCGAATGGTGTGTAAATTGTTTTGAGCATGAGTTACCAACATGTATTGATGTTTCCTCTCAGACAGATTAATGGTTGAGTGTTTTGTATCTGGTCCTGATCGTGGATGAAATACAACCAATAACGTCCAATCCTCACACACTACGCAAACATGGGTGAAAGTGTTCCTGTGACCACTACTGAAACACATCTCTGCCCTTATAGTGATAGTGATTTGGGCAAGTTGACAATGTTGTGAATTACACCACCGACTGTTATAGTGACAACATTTGTAGAGAAGAACGATGGATGCTCTTTGTGCCTTATTTTCATCACTCTTAAGTCAAGAACTAAAGGAAATATGACAGTAGGAATGAGATCCATTTTTCTTAAATTTTCCTCCCTGAAACAATGATTCCCAACAACACACTGGATGATGTGGGGTTGAATTAGTTGACTTCTGTTATTCGTCCATTCAACATCATTTCATACTCCTCGTATCCTACCTTCACTCTATGGATTGAAGGTGCCGTCTCATGCCACTTCACATCACCATCACCATCACCACCATTCAACACTTCATCACTTACCCTTCACACACATATACAGAAACAACAACTATTTTCATGTTTTTTGAGACCGCATCAATGATACACTTCTCGCGGCATTTGAAGTCATGATGTTTTGACAGCATTATGTGTCACCTTTATACTACATAACAGCAGCACAAGCTTGCCTCAGTGTGCTTGAGGCAATAATTGTGAAGGGTTTATTGTACAGTCTGCAGCACCATGTAGTGTATTTCTATCCACACGTTGTGATGATAGCCATGGTGCCAGTGCCTTGAAAACATACCTAACACTACAACAAGTTATCAGAAAGGGTTGGAGGTGATCATGTTGTGTAAGGCAGAGCAGGAATTGCCTGATAGTTCCAAGCAGACCAGTGTGACCTTGAAGACTGTGCAAGGTGTGAAGTGTTTCCACGAGGGAGGAAGGACAGTGATGTGTTGAAGATCAATTACAAAGCCTGGAACACCGAGATTAATGACTCCCAGGACCTGGAAACCTCTTCACAGACACGGATTATTATTCCTTCTCAAAGCAAGTGAACATAAAGAAAATAAACTTGATTGACTGTGGAAAGTGTCATTAAGAAGTGTGCAACCATTACCATCGATCACCTTGCCTCCCATAAAGATTTCTTAAGCAAGATACAAAAGGATAAACATTAATTTTGCAAAGAAGTATTTGGAGTGAAATGAGGAGCAATGAAAACATTTGTTGTAGTGTTTGAAATGTTTTAAAATGAGTGACAACACAAGAATGCATCACGTGACACACTAGACCACACAACTAAACCCTCACAACTATCAACTCAGGCACTGTGAAGGTTGTGTTGACATTACACGGACACTAGTAATGCCAGATTACACAATGAAAATATCATGACGTGAAGTGCATATACAAGTGTATTTCTGAAGCCGTTTAAAAAAACAAATATTGTTTATGAAAAACATCAACAGTGCACATGTTGTACATAACAAACCTTCTATGACAGTTTCAATACTGTTAACATTAGTGTTCCTTCTGTTTACACCACAGGCGTCTCACACCTAACATTTGTTCTGCATCATGAACTTTGTATTTGTTCAATGTTAGTCTGACTTACATTGGCTGTGTCAAGGTGGAACTATTGTTCTCACATTTGTTGTGACCGTGAAATGGCATTTTGTGATGAGAAGCAGCAAGTTTGATGATCAGGGTTGGGAAGTTTTCTTACTACCAGGAGGGAAAATAATCTTCCTTGTGTTCCATTTGTTAAAGAAAAATCCATCAATGGTTGTGTGATGTTGATTGTATGGATCATGTATGAACGTTGTCCATTGTGTCTGACACTTGTTTGTCCCTGGAATGTGTGCACTCATGCTGTCATTTTGTCATACTGTTGTATTGTCACTCAGGCAAACTTGCTGCAAATGGTTGTCGTTGAACTACAGAACTTATTCCTTACTTTAACATATATTGCAAATGTTGTTTGTGCCTGTCATCCATCCTCAAATGTTTCCTTCAAAGTGTATCAGTGTTATCCAAGGAGTGGTGGGATTTCAGTACATGACAAGACAGTTTCCTAGCAAGGAATGTTATAATTAAGACAACTTGTGATGAGGAGTGTTTGTTGACGTGGTGATGCATAGTGAAGCTGTCAAGATGATATGACAGTCCCGTGGTGGGGGTGTGAGGGATGTTGTCAAGGTGTGTGTAGGGTTTGACAGTCTTCCCTGGTGTTGTCAAGCTGTGTGTATGGTTTGACAGTCTTTCTTAGTGTTGTCAAGGTGTGTGTATGGTTTGACAGTACTTTCTCAGTGGTGTCACAAATATTATCAGGTTGTCAGAGGGATTCCGATTTTTATTAGTGAATCTTACTATGTTTGAAAGCAAGAGTACATGTGTGTATGAAGTAGTAACTTCACGTATACATTGTGCTACATTTTGCTTGGAATTGTACCTTTATCTTTTGGTGGGAAGTGTACCTTTATTTTTGTATAGAGGAAGGTGACAAACAGGTGTGATAGTGGACACTTTACTTGCTCTGGACTCATTAACAGCTAGTGAGTCTCTCTGACAGGTGTGTGAGGAGGTGAGGATCTGATACCAAAGTCTGGCAGAGAATCAGTCCATCGTATATGAATGTTTTGAAGGAATAATCATGTGCCAATCCAACAGAAGGAAATTTTTAAACCCACATTGATTTAAATGTATGGGCTCAAAATAGTAAAGAAGGCATGGGATAAATCTTGAAAAAGGAACTAGGTAGCAAAGAACATGACAAATATTGCACATAATCCAGCTGTTTGACGAACTTGCTATCCTGTGACTGGCTGATCCATTTTAACACAGAACACAAGAACATAATGAGACTGCAAGATGCGAGTTGACCTACACAAGGCAGCTCCTGTGCACCTAACACTTACTTACCTAATGTTTTCTTCATCCATTGCAACGTCCAACCTTTTCTTAAAAGTATCTACTGTCCCGGCACTTACCACATGCTTGCTGAGTTTGTTCCACTCCTCTACTACCCTATTAGCGAACACATTTTGACCTATATCTTTCCTGAATCTAAACTTATCATTCATTGCGGAAAGTTAATACAGCGAGGGTGAAGTAAGTGTCAGTTTAATACTGACACTTACTTCACCCTCGCTGTATTATTATGATTAATAAAACTTACAGTAACGAAAAACCACAAGAACCTGAGTAACAACCTACGCCACTTGGTCTTATTGTTTTGTTGTTTTCCTTCAGGCGAGCCAGAGTGGGGGGTCTTATTGTTTTGTTGTTTTCCTTCAGGCGAGCCAGAGTGGGGTCCGGCCGCCTCCACTCGTCCGGTCGTCAACCACCATTAGTGACGTGTCCTCAACATCTACCTCTTCCAGTAGTCGTCTGTACGTATGCCAAGACTCACTATGTTGGTCACTCACTAGGTTGTCATGAGTTCAGTTTGATCTAATACATTGTCGAGTAGTAGTTTGATGTGCCATAATAACCTAATTTTGTTTTTATTACATTTAAACAATTTATTTGACTATTCCCACTGGATAAGAATTGTGACTTTCCTTGATTAATATTTGATGCTGTGGTCCATCCCAGGTACCGTTACATATGTCTCTTCCACCTCTCCAACACCTAATCCTGTCCCATAACTTTCAGATCGAGTAGCAGCATTGATGCGACCTTACGTCAGTTAGGGTATACCACAGCACAGCTTAACCAGTCAACATTAAACTCGTTAGTCAATGTTGGAACCCCTACTATGCATTCTTATAATACCCGGCAGTCAACAAATGCGCACCATGTAAGTTTTTTTTTTTCCTTTTTTTTTTTTCCTTTTATTTATTTATTTATTTATTCATTTTTTTTCCAACACTGCTTCTTGTAAAACCCAATTATGATAGACTTGTTGTTGTGAGGGTTAAGTGGCCATGATAAGAACCAGTTATAGCAGACTTATTTTATTATATTGGGAGTGATGATATAGGCACGTGTAATATCACTGAGGTTGTTCCACATATACTTGGATGGATGGATGTATACGAGAGATGAAATTAAATCAAAGTAAGAGAGATGTTTGCCAAGGTGAGAGTGGATGGTGTGTTGATGTTTGCTTTGTTTGCAGATGACACAGAACTGTTTGTAGAGAGTAAAGAAATGTTACGCTCTCTCGCTCAAGTGTTTATTAATTTCTTGTGCTAATAGTTGAATTCACATTACCATATTTGTATCTTAATGGAGAAAACAGGAGTGGTTGGTGTTAG
>JAXIVD010005530.1:20000-28594 GCA_036785275.1 Cancer borealis
GGGAAGGGAAGGCACCGGCTCTAAGCTGGCACCCAAGTCTGATGAAAGGGGATCTTGGGTCTAGTTTTGTTCTTATATGTTATATCAGTGCTCTCTCTCTCTCTCTCTCTCTCTCTCTCTCTCTCTCTCTCTCTCTCTCTCTCTCTCTCTCTCTCTCTCTCTCTCTCTCTCTCTCTCTCTCTCTCTCTCTCTCTCTCTCTCTCTCTCTCTCTCTCTCTCTCTCTCTCTCTCTCTCTCTCTCTCTCTCTCTCTCTCTCTCTCTCTCTCACAGTCTCTCGTAACATGCCATACTAAGAGATTGAATTGCTCAATCAACTTGATATTTTGTCGTCTTCTCATAGAATGCTCTGCTTCCCTTACCTGTCACTCCTTTTGAATATCTATCTATCTTATGAAAACTCCCACGTCCTATACACTAACAGGCATTATATCATATCAGTGTGATGCTGTTTAAAGTATTTGTCTCTGGTTACTAAAGGATTATTGAGTAGTGTTCGCTCGCCCTCCTTGCAATGCGAGGAAACTTCACTTTGCTTGCTCCACTTTCTTCCCATGATGCTGATGTCATGTTAGTTCTTTGAATACATTGAATTGAAAGGTAATAATGGGTGAATTAAATGGGTGGTGGGTGGAAGGTCATTTGATCTGTACTAAGAGGTGTGGAAGGATAATGTGAAGAAATACCCCAAATGTCAGTCATGATAGGACTAGATTTATAGGATGAAGTAATACCTGAGTAGTAGGAAGGAGAGCTAAAGGAGTATATGAAGGAGAGTAATTATGAAGTATTGATGAAGGCAATGCAAGGAGTGATGATTGTGTGCAAGAAGATATACAGATGAAGAGTCTATTGTTGCATTCCCCGTCTTGGAGTGAGAGTCTGGAGAGAATAAGTATTTGGATGTACAAGTTAAAAGCTTTGGAGAGAGATGTGGTTGCCTCCTGGCGGCATATTTGTTGATGATCTTGTGAGAACATTGACTATGAGATTCTTATTATAACATTTTGTGAATTCGTAAAGGTGAAGATCCTTGCTGAAGATACTGAAGGAGTCTGTTGCTTCCCACATACTTGTTTGGAACTATTGTCCCATTAGGGTGAATGTCATGTTGAGGTCAGTGCAGCAGCAGCACCACAACCAATGTGTGTCTGGTTCATGTGGATGCTGAGACGCTTAAGGTTCATCCTTTTTGCACCGTCAAGCTTGTCCCTTCCACCTTCCATCTGTCCTCCAGCATAATTATCCTTCTGAAAAGATAAGTGCAGGGAAACATGGGAAACGGGGAAAGATGTAGTGAGGCATGAATGAAAAAAAAGTTAAACTATGTCCAGGGTTTTGTGTGTCGTTTGTACCATGACCAATCCTTGTACTGGATTCCCTAGAGGAGAGTAAGGCAGTGAATCAAAGGTGATAGTGATGAATACTATATCTAGAATTCTGAGATTTGGGATCATGTTGGAGCATAAAATTGTGAAGGTTTCTCTACCAGTAGCAATTGTCTCCCTTCATTGTTGATGGCTGTGTAGTACCTTTATCTTTATACATGCTGATGTGTCTTCTATCTTATATGGTGATGTATCTTCTAAAGGATGACAGTTGATATTTCCCCTTTTTATACAATTCTTTCATGTGATGTTACTTCTGATCACGTCACTAGTGCCTCCAGTGTGGCACATTCCTTCATTCACTTTTCATCTGTGCTGTCCTTCTGTAGTGAATGAAATATCAAGGTTTCTACTTCATCAAGGGGTCGGGTGGCTCTGTGGTGCAGTGTTTGGCTCGACCTAAAGGTTGTGAGTTTGATTCTGACTCACAACAGCTTCTCTCGTTAACCCTAGCAGAACTATATGGTATATAGTTACCTAGTTCCGGGAGGTTATTTAATCACCTACTTCACCAGCAATCATTTGTAAAACAGTATTTGAGATAGCTTTCATTATTACAATATGAACTCTTTAATAACCTTTCAGCTACATAGATCACACACACACCTTCCTTTTCCCTCATCCTTCCATCCCTCCCTTCTTCCTTTACTATTTTTCAGTCATCATCCTTCCCTTCATCTTGGCTTTCAAAGGACTTCATACACTGCTTCTGGGTATTAACACACACACATACACACAGGAGAGGCTAAATATTTGATGGGACACAAGAAAAAATTGCAAAAAGGAATTTGCTTGAATGATACAAAAGTACAGCTTTCTCCAGAGAAATAGATACTTGGAATGGACTGAAAGAAGAGGTGATAATGGTAAAGAATGTATAACAACTGAAAGAAAAACGATAAATATAGATACGGAGACAGGACCACATGAGTGTAGCTCAGGCCCTGTATACTACAACTTGGTAAATACACAAACACACACACACACGGGGGCCGGGTGGCTCTGTGGTACAGTGTTTGGCTCATGACCTAAATGTTGTGAGTTCGATCCTGGCTCATGGCAGCTTGGTGGGAGGGGCAGCGCCCTCTCGTTACCCTAGCAGAACTATATGGTCTATAGATGCCTAGTGCGGGAGGATTATTTAATCACACATACACACACACAGATACACTACCACTACCATTACCACCACTGACCAAGTGTTGCTCTCCCCTCTGTTTTTGTCTCTAAATCAAGTTTGTTATAATATGTGTTAGCATCGTAGAACTGACTAACTCACAGGAAGACACAAAATAACTCATCAGGTCAGGAAAAGGGTAGCTGGAAATATGGAGGCATTTGTTTTGATTAAGACTTGATTGTAAATAATATGTATTATTGTAGAAATTGTTGAATATCTCCTGAGTTTGCCTAAAGCAGAGGTTTCGGTTCTTGTTTTTCATACCAAGTCTTCCACATACGTTGCATGGTACATGGGTGACAGACGTGAGCTGAGGGATGAAAGGGTGTGTCATCATCATGTTCATTGTAAGTTCCAATGGTAATCATTATTTTTTTTCCATTATTTACGGCCAAGATTGCGGCAGTTATGAAATGTGATAACAGAAGGCTTGAATGCCTTACCTAACAGTCAGTCTCTTGTACCTGATTTTATTTCCCAACTGAATGCTAAACAGTTGTACAGTATTCACACAAGACTGGTAGCATTGGCTGTGTTGCTCTGGTCTTCTTGTAGCGAATAAACATGGCTCAGTTCCAATCTAAATGTCATGAACATAAATTTACGTTTTTGCTTTTTTGTAATAAACACTATTGAAACATTTATTCTCATTTTCATAGCAGATAGTTATGAAAGATTAATAATAGTATCTGGTGCCAGCCTGTCATTCTAGGGTATGCAGTATTGAATAGAAAGTTTGCAATTCTTTAAGCTGAATGAAGCAGTTTTTGCATCAGGCTCCACGTGGCATCAGTCTTGTTGGAATTATTCCTCCACAATACAGCCACGGAAAGCGATATCTCATGTTTGATATTTTGTATTGTATTATCTCTCTCTCTCTCTCTCTCTCTCTCTCTCTCTCTCTCTCTCTCTCTCTCTCTCTCTCTCTCTCTCTCTCTCTCTCTCTCTCTCTCTCTCTCTCTCAACTTCAGTTTTATATATATATATATTTACCTAAACGTGTATTTAATTTTTACATTTTTGATTCTTAAAGAATTCCAGTAGTGTATTTTTGTTCACAACTTATTGGAAGTTGGTGTAAGTAACTTTCAATGGTAAACTGAGAACCTGAAGAAGCGACTTACAGTTCAGATGCTTCAGACACAGTACTTTGCCCAATGGAATCACTTATCTGATGAGTCAAGGACTTCCTTACAGTTGTCTAGTAGCAGTGAATGAGTGGTTGTACAGCAGGCAAAACTTGTGTGTGGTTGTAACAGGTGGAAAAGTATACCATTGCCACATTACCAAAGATGACAACCATACATTTTATTTTGATTTCAGATGTTGATAATGCCCTGTGAACCTATATTACATACTGCAGATAACTTAGTAAGACTTGAAGTGTTTGCAAGTGCTTGGAGATGTTTGAGGCCTATCTGTTTGTATTTGGAAGTATTTGTTATATCATCAATTTTGAAGTGTTTGAAAAGAGAATGGAGAAGATGTCTGTAGTCTTGACGTGATAAAAGCAGTGAAGGTTCAGTTAATATGATGTCCTCTGTGTCTTGAGGATTACCACTACTGAGTCAGCAGCAACAACAACAGCAAGGACTGATGTGATAGTAATGTGAGCTGAGGAAATGTTGAATACAGTGAAGGACTTAATGTAAACTTTTTTTTTATCAAGGAACCTTTTGTTTACTGTATTATTCATGTGATAATCAAACTTCAAATCCTAAACTGAAATTATTGCAGTGTTGTGTTTGTAATGAAGACTGTAATCACCACCACCATCACAAGTGTGCATACTGTATTACCTCACTCAGAGTAATGTTTGGTTATTGTAAGTAATGCAAAGGATTCTGACACACTGCATTTACATGGACTATGTTTATGTTCTCTTACTTAAAATCATGTCAAACATCATTATGGTATGTACTTTTATTTCAAGTGGGAAATTTTGTCATCCCTTTCTAAGTTTTTAAAAATTTTGAGTTCAAGGAAAAAGTGTATTTTCTTCATAGATTTATAACACCGCATATAATGACAGGCACCTTTTTGTTTGCAGTAATTTCCTTCCATCTGCCACCCTAATATGTCTGAGCACATCCATAGGTAATAGAATATAGCCATCCAGACATGGTAACTTTTCTAACCAAGATCTGTTAAGACATAGCAGTTTGTACTCGTCTTTCGTTCCTGACACACCATAGAGGTAGCATAGATAAAAGAGCTAACTCCAAGTACACTCTCCATTAAACTTAGGCTTTAAAGAAATGGCCCTCAAGCAGGAAATTGGAGTCTGTGTTTAAAAGTTCATATGTGAAGGATATTCTATTTAAATTCAAGGTTTCTTCTTTGCTCCTTGTGGGCCAGACTGTCTTGCTGTGTAGCCTTACTCTACGCTCCGTGAGACTCTGTGTGGTACTCAAGCTGCTCTTGAAACTCGGTGGTTGGGCAAGAGTGCAACAATGGTACAAGGTATTTATGTCAAAGTTATTTTACCCCCATATCATTATATATAAGAATAGTTTAGATTCTTTTTTATACAGATGTATCGGTGAATAACACTTGTATGATGTGATAGTGCCAATACAGTTTCAGCAGCTTAGGATGTCCTGTAATGAAAGTCAAAGCAGTTTTATTTAGAGATTTTGCAGTACAGTATCAAGTACTTTCCATTTATTGTTTTTTCAGAATGTTGAGAGATTAGAACCTTTTGCTTCCCAGGCTCTTGGTGTGTTTAGTTCCTCACGCCCGTTCATTCCAATCCTCCTTATAGCCTTATTAAGACACATAGCCAAAGCATTCATTTGTATTCGTTTCTTTTGAGAATGACAGCTGGTCAGTATAAGTGAAATTTTACTCAAGTTTATATGGAAATCCTCCCCTCCCCTCCGCCCCCCAAAGTGTACAGATTTAGTTGGATTCCGAGGTTGAATAAAAGTCCATAGAGGTCTCCCAATGTTAATTTATTTCTTAGTATATATGAAATCATTATGTAAAGCTGGGTATGAGAGAACTTTCAGAAATGATTGCTATAGTGAATTTCAATAGTGTTTATTAAATGTAAAGTTTTGTACATATACAAAATAACTTATGATCTTTTGTGAATGTATATTTGTAAACATGACACCAAATAAAAGAAATCATTGCTATTGGGTTTTGTGAAAGGTTTTCCTGATCTGTTAGTGTGATTTGTGTTGTAAGATGGAAGGATAGGGTTAAGGAGTACATGCATGAACGAGTTGCTGATAGAAGGGGAGAAATTGAACAAACAAGGAGGGAGTGTATTTATCTAGTTGTATACAGGGCCTGAGCTACACTCGTGTGGTCCTGTCTCCGTATCTATATTTGTCCAGTTGTTCATTAATTTATATATTGTGATTAAGTCACCTCTTTCTCTTCTTTCTTTTAATGTTGTTAAATGTATTTCTTTTAATCTTTCCTCATATGTTAGTTCTTTCAATTCTGACATCATCTTAGTTGCAATTCTCTAATCTTTCCAATTTCAACACATCCTTTTTTTGTGCGGGGACCATATTACTTCTGCATATACCAGTTTTGGTCTGATCATTGTAATTATAATTTTTCTCATTATGTCTTTATCTGGGAAGTGAAAAGCCTTCCATATATTCCTTAGCATCCTAAATGTGTCATCCTCAATTATATCTATACGTTTCTTTGGTGATAAGTTGTCCTGTATTACCACTCACAAATGTTTTTCTTCTTTTACTATTGATATAATATTTTCCCCTAACTTATACGTCCATCCATCCCACCTGTCATCCCTATCCATAATCTGATTCAACCGTCTTTTAAAGCTACCTATTGACTCACCACTTACTACCTGTCTACCCAGCCTATTCCAATCGTTCACGACTCTGTTAGTGAACCAATATCTACCTAGGTCTGTCCTGAATCTAAGTTTTTGTTTGCTTGTACCCATTCCCACGTGTCCTATCCTGACTACTAAGTTCTAAAACCTGATCAATATTTCCACACAATCAAATTACACTGCCTGGCGTCAGCTGAGTGTGTGTGTCTAGGGATGTGCACCTATCCGGTATACCGGTATACCGGCTTATTTAGGCTTTACTTTCGTTTTGAATAATTTTTACATATTCTATTTTATGGTTTATATTGATTTAATTTAATTATTATTGCCTTATTCTATATATCGATTTTATGATTGACCTTAGAAATAAACATTTTCATGCAATAATTACGAATCAAATATAACAAATGTTTATGTAGGACGGTTAGGTGTTTCAGACGATTTTTTAAAGTATATATAATTACTTTCCTGTTTATAATAAAAATCTCAATTTTGGTTTTATATATACGTGACTCACCAGCCAACGCACGGCCGCCACTTACCGGTACCTGTTGAAACTTGATGTTCTTATATTAGGTTGCTTACGCTTAATAGGTAATGTTTTCTTTATATCCTTCCATTATTAATGGTGAAGAATAATGTGTTACTGCTCCTCCATCCCTCAAATAGACATGTAGAGGAACAAGGAAGATTTAAAAAGAAAAAATATTATCACCGGGTTAGAGATCCTGTCGGCTGCTAGCGGTCACAAGAAAAAGACCTGTTATGTTATGTTCTATCAAATTACACTTGATAGGCACTGTTTTCTTTATATCTCTCCACTATACATGGTGAAAAATAATGTATTACTGCTCCTCCATCCCTCAAAATGATAAGTAGAGGAACAGAGAAGGTTTAAAACGAAGAAATAGTATCACCGGTTTAGAGATCCTGTCTGGGTGGTAGCGGTGCAATGACTTCCTCCTTCCTCCCTCCCTTCCTTCCTTCCCGCCTCGCTAACGATTGCTTTCACTAGTCTGGGTTTCTCACTCTCATGCTACATATAAATAAAAAAATAAATAAATAAAGAGAGAGAGAGAGAGAGAGAGAGAGAGAGAGCAGTTATTAGTCAGTGCCATGGCTTACCAACTCTAACAGTCGGAGTCTAACTGAACTTGTGTGGCGCCAACTGTTTCTCTTTTTAAGTTTCATAGTGTGTGTTTCCCTTGCTGCCTGTCGCCCTCTCTTCTCTCCTCTCCTCTTCTCTTCTCTTCTCTTTTCTTTTTTTCTCTCTTCCTACCCTTCCTCCATTATATTACATACCTTCTCCCTATTCAACCCCCCTTTCACGTATTGGTTACAATGTATAATTCATAATACTTTTCAATATGTTCCTTTCATATCAACAAGACATAAAGGCTACGTACACACACACACACACACACACACACAGTGCCATATGGCCTTTGTTGCCTGGCACATTTTTCCCCCCCACATTACAATTACACACACACACACACATACAGAATGATAGAACAAAATAATTTCCTTGCAAGACTCGATCACATCATAATTAGTGTTAATCTTTCCCATAGTAAGCAGTAACCAGAGGCAGCAGCTGATACCATGAAAAATAGTCAGTAAGAAACAGTATTACGATGATAATAATGATGATGAGAGAGACATGTCATCACAACCCATCTGACGACCTGCTGGTGTGTGTTTAGCTCTAGTAACAATCGCTTGTGTTTACAATCTAACAAAACTAATATATAAATCAAGGTCAAGTACAGTTGCAAATGCAGTGAGGTCGTTGCCAAAGTGAGTACACGAAGATGGGCGGTTGAAGACCTTCGTGTTGGAGATAGTGCAACAAGTGTGTGGCATGTGTTGAGGAAGCCATCAGCTGATACCCTTGTGTTGTCAGGAGCGGCTGCACCACCTGGAGGATCAAGGGGTGGAACACAGGTAAGGATTAGGGCAAACACACCACAACACAACACTAGTTGTTATGTAGCCACTATGTGTTATAGGCCACTTAGAACCTATGTCTGTCATTAGTTCGTGTTGGTTATATGTAGGGTATGTAATGTGTGTTATGATGCAAGGCTACTACAACATACACACAAGTGCTTTTTTTTCCGTGCCATTATGAGATAGTTAAATAAGTTACTGACCACCACTACCACGGAGTATGAGTGGGTAAGGTAGGTAAGCTATGTATGTATG
>JAXIVD010005531.1:0-5000 GCA_036785275.1 Cancer borealis
GTGGTGGTGTTCTTACCCAGCAACGGCACAAATGCTACGTTCAGCAATGGAAAACTTTATGGGTGAGCATCATTTTCACACCTCAGAAATAATCACGATACGCTTGTGTCGCCCACGTGTGTATCTCAAGTTCCTCCCCCCAATCCTCCATCTTCTCCCTCAACCCCGATAAGTTTGTTGATGAAAAGATGATGAGGGAAGAGGAAAAGGGGATTCGTGCAGGGTAGATGGGAGTGCAAAAGGTGAGAATCTTTATCAGTGGCTGTTTATTAGGCCGACGAGGAGATGGGGGAAGAGAAGAAGGAGTGGGAGGAAGGAGAGGAGGAGGAGGAGAAGGAGGAAGCCATGATAGAGTAATATATTATGGACAGGAAAGTGGATCGAATGATGGTTGATTAATTGTAATTGACACACACACACACACACACACACACACACACACACACACACACACACACACACCACACACACACACACACACACACACACACCACCACCACCACCACCACCACTGGGCTCCCTCACACTTGGCTACTCATTAATCGACTCACTGATTTACGACTACTAATCACGCCTCATTTTTTTCACCATTGCTATTAAGTCCACATTTTTAACTCAATGCTGACAATACTCTACCTTTCTTTCCTGTCCTTTTATGCTACCGAATTAAGGGCGTGGACTGACTGGGTGTTTAGCTGGCACTATCAGGCAACAGTAGTACAGACACAGACACATCCACTCCAGCAAACCGAGGGAGTGATGTTAAGTGTAATGCAAAGAGATCTGAGGGTTAGGTCTGTTTACTGTGTATGCGTGTGTGTGTATGTGTGTGTGTACATATGTGTGTGTGTATGAGTGTGTGTTATATGTCAAAGAGTCAAGGGTTTGTTCTCTTAGTCTCTCAAAACCTATCTACGCTGCATGTAAATATAAGCCATAATTTGAGTTCTCCATTGGTTAGTCTCTCTTGGTATGTCTGTTTCTCGTCTCATCATCATCATCATCATCATCATCATCACTCACACCATCGCCTCTATTATTGACTGTGCTTCATCTTCAACAAACAAACAAACAAACCTATCGGCTGATCGCCATAAACCTTAACTCTGTTCCCATCATCATCGCCTTCAAGTAATTGGTTATTCATCTATGCATATATCAATTACGCCCGTTACACCCCAACGCTTCCCACTTTGAGTCCACAACACCAATCACCGCCGCCGCTCCAGGCTAAAGACCGCACCTTGAATACACAGGAAGGGTGCTCAAGCCTCCATCAGAGTAAAGATGGGTCACGCTAACTTAACCATGCTTTTCGTTGCTTGAACTGGTTCCCAAACACTAAACACTAAACTTTGAATGTACGGTGGCACATATATACTACTTTGTGTTACCATTGTTTACCTTGTCACCACTACGACTCTAATAATCTCCTTCCGTGCCTCCCTTGATGCTCTAGTATTAGAAGACAACCGGAGGAAGAGGACGAAATTAAGTATTTGTTTCGTAGATTTGTTTACGTCATGATTCAAACCAAAGCAAACTGTGTCGCTGTCACACTTCCATACAGAGAGAGAGAGAGAGAGAGAGAGAGAGAGAGAGAGAGAGAGAGAGAGAGAGAGAGAGAGAGAGAGAGAGAGAGAGAGAGAGAGAGAGAGAGAGAGAGAGAGAGAGAGAGAGAGAGAGAGAGAGAGAGAGCACCCAGAATAAATATTGTTACTACAGAAAACAGTTGAGAAAAGAAGCATATAAACCACGCCATTAGGAAGCCAAGTGGACCGACCTTCTGGAGCCAAGACCGACCTTTATACACTCAAACCACCACCACCACCACTACCACCATCATGACTCCCTCCCTCCCTTTTCCTCCCTCTTTTCCTCCTTAGCCAACCAATCCTTTCCTCCACCATCCCACCCATCTTTTTCTCCGTCTCTCCTCCCCTGCAGTCAGCCCTTATCTTTCCACAGCCTCAGGTGCATTCACATCACCACCTTGGGCTTCCATTGTCTCTGGGCGAATGTCACATCTAACTACACTTCGACCATGACATCACCAACACCAAAAACAACAAAGCAAAACAAAATATGTCCTCGCATTACCACTGGATAACATAACACCTAACTAAAAAAAAAGATATCTGCTTACCTGATCAAATTTTACAAAGACATAGATGAAGGGAACAAGTAGTGAGGTTTCTTTTTCTTCGTTTGAATCCTGAGAGCAGCGACGTAAAATATAAGTCAGTACAATTCCAAGCAAAACTGTGGGTGGTGTGATATGAGGCTTCGAATGCATCTCTAGAGGCCGTAAAGACTGGCTCGGCTTCCGTGAGGCTTCAGTATGTATTTGCATCACCTCTTGACACTCACAGCGATAAAAATTCCAAGCGAGAGACCTCACGTTTCAGCAAAAGAAAGAGGAGAGGCACGGAGCTCGGAGTGGTTGGAAAAGTTCAGGTGTTAGCGATAGAACCAGCCGGGCGGTGAGGGTGGAAGGGAAGGGAGCTGACAGATGTGACAGGTGCGAGGTGGACTGACGTTAACGATGGCGAGGCTGAGATTGGGTTGATAAGGCGGACAGAGGAGTGTACTAAAAATCATGTCTTAGGTGATCATGTAACTTACTCTTGCGTCTAAGAGAACATTCATAGACATAGACATAGATAGCGTCGTTGTGTACACTGGAGATTATCAGAGATACACTCCAGGCGAGACCAAACCATTGAACTCCAGTTGAAGAAAAAAAACAGTGGAAGAACTTGCCTTAAAAAATGTTTGCGAGACCTTTTATCCAACGAAGGCACTGACACGAGGACGCCCCACTAAATCAACTCGTCTCTACCTTAAAAACCCCTTTGGCGGACAATATTTACATTGCTTGAACACGCCCAGATCAGGATCTTTAAAAAACTAGTATGACCGTCTTTTTACTAACAGTGACAGTCTAGAAAAAAATGCATTTGTGAATTTAATGATACAACAAGTCTAACAGGCACAGGAACAAGGTGGTGGTGGTGGTGGTGGAGGCTCGAATTGAGGCTAATATCTGAACAAAACAATAGCGATCAATTTTTTTCTTCTTCCAATGCGAACATGAACGTCAGCCGAAGACATAGAAAAAACGCAAAACGCAAAACACACACGCACGCACACAAACATCGAGTTTTGCGTCTGAGATGATATAAAAATTCTATTAAAGTTGTCTAAGGATTGGTCTTCCATCCCTGCCTCCCTTCCCTTACATGCTTCTCCTCCTCCATCCCACCATCCTTCCCTGCCTTCCTACCCCCTCCTTCCTTCTTCTTCTATCCCTCCAGAGACCACTTTCCGTACGTGGGAGAAATTGGAGTGGTTTTACTTGACTGTTTTCTTCGTCTGTGCCTTCCGTTATCTGGTGTTGCTATTATCATTATTATTATTATTATTACTATTACTATCATCATTACTATTATCATTATCATTGCCATTACTATGTATTTTATTATTATTATTATTATTATTATTATTATTATTATTATTATTATTATTAGTAGTAGTAGTAGAGTAGTAGTAGTAGTAGTAGTAGTAGTAGTAGTAGTAGCGGCCACAACCTGAGCAGCAGCAGCAGCAGCAGCAGCAGCAGAAGTGGTATGAACAACCTGGCCGCCGCGCTGTCACTATAAGGCATCCATTAATCCATCATCAAATTCTTCATATTCCTTTCTATCCTATCTACTCCTTTCCTCCCTCACCCCCTCCCTTATCCTATTCTCTATCCTATCTACTCCTTTCTTTCCCTCACCCCTCCTCTCTCCTCATCTCTATCCTATCCACGTCTTTATTCCCTCATCCCCTCCTCTCTTCCTCTAATGGCCTTAGTTCCAGGGCCTATCCGACCCTTATCTCGACTCCTTAGATTACAACGAGGGATCTGCCTTTCCCTCTAAGTCTACGCAACACCGAACTGCTTTTTCTTGGCTGGAGAAAATATGAAATTCAGATAAGGCACTTTAGGAGGCAGAGAGAGAGAGAGAGAGAGAGAGAGAGAGAGAGAGAGAGAGAGAGAGAGAGAGAGAGAGAGAGAGAGAGGGAGAGAGGGAGAGAGAGAGAGAGAGAGAGAGAGAGAGAGAGAGAGAGAGAGAGAGAGAGAGAGAGAGAGAGAGAGAGAGAGAGAGAGAGAGTAGTAATAGTAGCAGTAGGAGGAGGAGAAGGAGGAAGGAGGGGAAAGGATGCCTCAAAACTAATGGATGGAGGGAGTGAAAGCGTAGGGAAGAAGCATAACAGGACCAATAACCACTAAGGGGGAGCCGTGGAGAAGGGCGAGGAGAGGGCAACAGATGAGGGAGGAAGAAAGCATGCATAGAGGAGAAAGGGAAGAAGAAAAGAAGGTAATGACGTGGATGGCAAAATTAAATAAGACTTGGAGTTGGTGGAGAAAACCATAGAAGATATTTTGTATTTCTTTTTCTGTATTCTGGTGCGTTTAGAGTGTGAGAGAGAGAGAGAGAGAGAGAGAGAGAGAGAGAGAGAGAGAGAGAGAGAGAGAGAGAGAGAGAGAGAGAGAGAGAGAGAGAGAGAGAGAGAGAGAGAGAGAGAGAGAGAGAGAGAGAGAGAGAGAGAGAGAGAGAGAGAGAGAGAGAGAGAGAGAGAGAGAGAGAGAGAGCATTGTCTTGATAACAGGGGAAGGAAAGAGTAAGGAAGAAAAGAAAGGATGGAAGGGAGGAGGAGGAGGAGAAGGAGGAGGAGGAGGAGGAGGAGGAGGAGGAGGAGGAGGAGGAGGAGGAGGAGGAGGAGAGAAGAACATACCATCTGGTGAGGCGGAACAATACACCAGCACAACCAAGAAAACAGCACACAAGAGTAGGAGACCAAGACACCTAGAAAGCCAGCGAGGAGAGAGAGAGAGAAAGAGAAAGGAGCGTAGTAAGAGAGGGAGGGAAGGAAAGAAAAGAGAGAGAAATGAAAGTTGTGAGGCAGGTCAAGGAGGGCTTGGCTTACATGGCCCAGTAGGAGGAGGAGGA
>JAXIVD010005531.1:10000-12500 GCA_036785275.1 Cancer borealis
CCAGAGGTAAGGAAAGTCATTATAATGAGTGCAGTGCTACAAGCACTGGAATACGTATCTAATTCGCGATAGTTTGATATTTATGTCAACAAAATAATTTTATTTGTCATACAAATGCAGTTGGCAAAGCAGGGGTGGCATGCGTCCTGACATCACCGCACCGCTGCTCATTACACTCGCAGAGACCATATAGATGAGGACAAACGCACTGGTAGACTAGCTTAATACATTCTCCTTAACAACTGTCTTGCCACTGCCTCCGAGGTGCTTGCAGCAACAATCTTGTGTTCCCCTCAACCATGACGTCAAGATTGTAAGCAATCTTGACATAAATTGACAAAGAATTAGACTTCATCTGTTGATGTGACTTTGCAAACCATCAATAGTGTATCGAAGTCAAAGTCACCAGCTTCTTCCGTATCTCAACATGCCAGATTGGTGTTTTCTTTACTCAGGGAAGGAATCTCAGTGTTCTTCAATGTGATAACTATAATAATGGAATAACTTAACCTCGAATGCGTCGCTAAGCAGCAGCGTGGACTCCAAATGGCGTGGCCCAAGATGCAGCTCCTCGTCCTATTATCTGCGCTCTGATTTCCCGCGGGAAGATGCTAATCTTATCTTCCGGAAACCTGAGTCCATTTCAAGCCGCGACTAGGTTCCTAAGGGCACTGGCTATCGCTGCTGCCGTGCCTGACTCCCTTTCGAAGTGGGGTTCTATCGCTTAGATTAATCTTAATACTATTCAACTTGGCTACATCACATTCTGCCGAGACCTCATCATTCTTCTTAATAATACAAGCTGCGCCTCACCTTCACATACCTGAAGCCTTTATTGTCAAACTACCTCTTTCCTCTTCACTCCCTTACTATATACTTGTCGAGTCTCGCATTTTCACTACACGTCCATGCAAACCCAAGTGTACGAGACAAAAATGCCAGGAACAGGTGGAGAAAATGGGTAAGGGTGAAAGTGAATAAATTTCATGTTTATTTATGTAGACAGAACTTCATTTCTAAAGGCATTAAACATTGTATAAACAAGAACGAGTAGAAAATAGGAGAGCCAACAAGGGAAGGATAGAGTGTAGTGCTTGGCCCGTTGTATCCGAAGTTAGTGAAGCAGGAAGGTAGGAAGGTAACGAGAGAGGGAGTGTGTGGTGACAAAGGGAGTGTGAGGGACCTAGAGGAAAGGTGGTTTTTAGTGTGAGGGGGAGAGTATAGTGTGGTAGTGAAGGGCAAGCTGTGTGGAGGGTGAGAAAGGCATTAGGGAGAGAAGGGAGAGTGCACTGTGGGGAGAAAGGAAAGTGTGCTGTCATGAAAGTGAGTGTGGGAGAGGGGGAGCTGCGAGGGGAGCTACAAGACTGCTGGTACTGTAACGCAAGGAGTGAGGCGAGAAAGACTGTTACAGCAGGATTACAAACAGTCACATCTCTGCAAGCATTTCCACATCATGCAGAGAAACAGTCACTCATCTACACCATCACAATACTATGAAGAGAAACAATCACTCATCTACACCATCACAATACTATGAAGAGAAACAGTCACTCATCTACACCATCACAATACTATGAAGAGAAACAGTCACTCATCTACACCATCACAATACTATGAAGAGAAAGTAACTTTTATGCATGTGATATTCGCTTCTATACTTGCATGTTTTTTTAGTGTATGACTCTTTACACGTCTCTGAAGGCGCCTTAATATTGTTGAATGTACTGAATACTTAAAGCAGCAGCAGCAGCAGCAGCAGTAGCAGCAGCAGCAGCAGCAGCAGCAACAACAAAAACGTCCCCTCTTGCCGTCATGAAATCAGAGTTATTACCTTCACTGATCAACAAATATCGCAGTGTTACCATGTTTTCCTTGAGCAAACACAACTAATGAATGAATGAACTAATAAGTGAACAGGTACAATAACAAATAAATATGAAGCTAATGAATATTCTTAAACAAACGTGCTCTTTTTTTTCTCCACCAATAAGAGCAAAGAAGACAACCTGAATAGAATTTATGAATGCGTAATAACAGAATTCCAGGAGACAGATAAAAGAAATATATCCCTTAGGCTCGTCGATCAATTTTTTTCTCTTTATATTTTCCTCGTTTATTTTTAATCATCTTTTACGACACTATGGAAATACAAACACGAAGACACGTACACTTAAAACGCCTCACCTCTACGGCCAAACAAATATATAAATGAATTAAATAAATAAACACCAATACATTTTTTTTCACCGTGATGAGTATTTTTTTCATTGCATAAAAAACACAAGCATTCCATTCAGCCCTTCATATTAATAGGTAAAGGAGATGGTCTATCCTTTTTTTTTTTATCTCCCTCGCTTTACGCAGGACTATCTATCGCCCTTGTGTCCTGGAAGGTGGTGAGTGACGTAATAACAGGGTAGGGATCAGGTCAGGTCAGGTCACCTCAGTCCTGTGACGCAGACCAACACGTGACGCTCCCATCGTAACATCGTAAGGATAA
>JAXIVD010005531.1:17500-20000 GCA_036785275.1 Cancer borealis
GAGACTGACCCGTGACCTCCAGAACTTGCGGGAGCGCGTCGATGGGTTGGCCGAGGAATGCAACCACGCCAAGGCCGACCAGACCAGTAGCACACCAGCGTCGCCCCCACACCCGCCCCCACTGAAGCACTACCAGAACCCCCTCAGGAATGTGGGGACTGCGGGACGCGTGAAGAGGCGCGCGTCTGACCCCTCCTATGGCATCAACGGGGCGCTGGGGGAGATAGGCAGTGACAGCGACGAGCTAAGTGTGCAGCTGCAGGGAGAGGAAGGCACGGAACGTGATGGTGGGGACAAGTCTTGGCTGCAGCTCACCTCGTACGCCAGGCTGCCGGTAAGTACCCACGCTGACCCACGCCCGCGGGGGACCAGTGCATCACATTTATATTTGTATATACTGATTTTCCTGGATGACTGTGACCTCCGCTGAATGGATGACAATGTGAGTATCAATTGTTTAATGGATTGTTCCTGGTTCAAAGTTTCTGAAATAATCTTTGATAACTACCCTAAAACTAACATTTCATCAGTAAGCTTTCTTTGACTTTTTAGAAAAAATATTACCATATCCTGTTTGCAGGAACTTTTTCTTTTCATGCCAAACATTTTCACATTTCACTTGTCTTTTCGAATTGAGGAAGTGTCGAGTAAGTCAACACAATACTACAAGGGAAAGTTCTGGCTGTGTTTAAGATGCATTTATTCTTCAAACATTCAAACACAGAAACAGTTCCGCTTGCTGTTGGAGCTCACTCTTTTCTCTTCAGTCCATGTTAGCAGCAAAAACACATTTCAAAACGTTTTGCAGAATAGAGTATACTAAACGCATCGCAAATGTTACCTTTGCAACGAAACTGAAAATCCTAGAACTAATCCTAGAAAATCCTACGACGTGCAATTCTGTAAAAAAACAAGCTATTCATAAACATTTCTCGCACCAAAACACTTTTGTACTAATCCAAAACACTTCAAACGGCTGAAAATCCCCTTCATAATACTTAGATTCCTATTTTTGGCCAAAAAACACAAATACCTATATAATTAACCATTCTTAACAAAACTACGAATTAAGAACCGGAGCGAGGACCTAGTACACCGAACACCTACGTAACAAGACCTCAGTAAGAGTTCAGTCTCCCAAATAAAAACCCTAAATACTTCAAAACGACAACTCGCAAGACCAAACAAATATTTCAAGATCGTATACCATCACCAGGAAACCATGAATGTAACACAATGAAGGTCGTCAGCGAGGTCACATGCAGGCAAAGAACATCCTCCCATCCCCTCACCCCATTTTCACCAACACCCTTCCAGCGCCCTTTCTGTGCCCCTGAAGGAATAAAAAATAGTGTGAGGGGGAGGAGTAGCGTAATGATAAAAAGTATTTGCAAACTTTTACGTTGTGTGACTAGTTTCATCCCTTCCTGCCGGTCTAAAAAACGTTGTTCATTTCCTTCATCAAATAAGCCACTGCTGCAGACTCAGACATTTCAGGAAAAAGGTGAAAGTTAAGAAGATATTCATATTAGTATTTGGAAATGTTCCTGTACGTACTATGATCACGGGAAATTACAGTACGGTAGGTTTAGCATGTTTTGTTATATATTTTCTTACTACTGCTACCGCTACTTCTGCTACTACTACTACTACTACTACTACTACTACTACTACTACTACTATATATCGGTAGCAATAATCAATTCAATAAATATACAATGAATGACTCTGAACTTTCCAAGGTTAACCATGAAAAAGACTTAGGGATAACTATTAGTAACGACCTCAAACCAGATAAACATTGTTCAGACGTTGTAAAAAAAGCTAACAAACTGGTCGGTTTCATCGGTAGAACTTTTGATTATAAATCTGAAAAAGTTATCCTTACATTATATAATGCACTCGTACGCCCTCATCTAGAATATTGCATTCAATTTTGGTCACCATACTATAAAAAAAAAAGATATTAATAAGCTGGAGAGAATACAAAGAAGAATTACTAAAATGATCCCAAGACTGCGAAACAAGTCTTACGAAGAACGTCTAAAGGAGCTGAACTTATTCAGTTTATCCAAACGTAGGCTACGAGGGGATCTAATTGAGGTTTTTTAAATTTTCCATGGTTTTGATATTAACATAAACGATTATGTAACTACCGATCTCACAAGCTCCACCCGTAACAATGGCTTCAAGATCATTGGTAAGCGCTTTAGATCAAATGAAGCGAAGCACTTTTTCTTCAATAAAATCGTAAATGTTTGGAATTCTCTCCCAGCACAAATTGTCAACAGTACTACAATTGAATCATTTAAGAAAAAACTCGATAAGCACTTAGCATCTGTTCACCAAGTCGAATATTTCACTACTGCGTAAATTTTTTTTTTTTTTTTTTTTTAGCATAGATTACTCCTTGTTTTTTTTTATTTCTTTCCTATACAAATTCCATGTTAGTTTTTTCATACTACATGGTATCACTTCCTCTTCCGGCCAGCTTCGCCTG
>JAXIVD010005531.1:25000-28583 GCA_036785275.1 Cancer borealis
CTCTCGACCCAAACTGATCGCGGAACCATTACTGTTCGTTCTCACTTCTTGCGTTTTATTCAGCCTTTTTTTCATGAGGGTATTCGATGATCCACAGAGCCGTGCCGTGTGATTAGAACGAGCCACCCACGTATCGTAAGGCGAGGAATCTGGGAACGTAATGCTGAGGGGACGGATTGGGTCAGGGTCCAACTGATTGAATGTGTACTTGTGCCAGTCGGAAATTAGGGGAAAAATTGTATTAGATCTTTTTTTATTTGTTTAAGGTGATGGGTGATGGTGGGAGGGAGGGATTTCGAGAAGAGAGAAGAGAGAAGAGAGAAGAGAAAGAGAGAGAGAGAGAGAGAGAGAGAGAGAGAGAGAGAGAGAGAGAGAGAGAGAGAGAGAGAGATAAACAAACACCAAAATTGAACCAAAAAACACTAGCAAAACAAAAGCAGGAAGACATACGAAAAGAAGCCTAATAATTGATAAAAGACCTCACACACAAAAAAATTAGAAGAAAGAAAGAACGAAAGAGAAAGAGAATTCAACAGAAAGGAAAGAATTCGGTCCATTTCCCACAAGAGTAAATTTCATCCCTTCAGGAGACCACTTCATCATGGTCGAGGAAAAAACTAACGCTGATGCCAGTTTCCTCTTTTCTTTTTCCTACCGTCCACCTCTCACTTCCGTCCTCTCCATCTGTCCACTTCCCTTCCTGTCCTTCTGTCCTTCCTTTTTCTGCTCTTCCCATTTCTGTGTCTCTTCCTAATCTTCCTCTCCCTTCCTTTTTTTCCGTCTCAGTGGCTCTTTCCTTGCCTCTGCTCAGCCTAGCACACCTCAACACACCCTTGATTACCCCTCAGCCTCACCTTTACTTGTTGAAGCTGTTTAGCACCAATTATTTAGCGCCTTATTTCATACTTAAAAGCACTCTTGGTGGTGGTCATAACGTCATTTTTTCCATATTTTTCCATTAGTTACGTCGCTTCAAGGTCTTTCATCCTTCATATTATGTAGCTTTAGTATATTCATGTTTTCATATATTTTTCATTTTCAGTTTTTTGTGAATAAGGTTTTTTTTTTGTTTTTTCTTCTTCTATGCAATAAGTCAGGATTCCACTTCTGGCTTCCATCTTCATATTAATCCCTTCTTTTCATCATCATCTTGGGTGTATTTCATCCCCCGCGAGGATAACTATTACGGTGAAAAGTCTAGGCAGGGCAGTGAGGTTTGACGACGTAATGGAGCCACGTTTGCACTTCATTAAAAGTATATGATAGTACACACAAAGGGAGAAAGAGAGAGAAAGAGAGAGAGAGAGAGAGAGAGAGAGAGAGAGAGAGAGAGAGAGAGAGAGAGAGAGAGAGAGAGAGAGAGAGAGAGAGAGAGAGAGAGAGAGAGAGAGAGAGAGAGAGAGAGAGAGAGAGAGAGAGAGAGAGAGAGAGAGAGAGAGAGAGAGAGAGAGTGTGGCTGCGTGGTGGCAAGTGTGGCAAGACAAAAACATCAGCTGGAACACTTTTTTCCTCTCCCTCGCGTCCTGGTGCGGCACGAGACCCAGGATATTGGAAAAGGATTGATGCCGGTGATAAGAGGATAAATTTGCATCGCCCACAAAAGAATGAACGAGGCGTAAATGAAGAATAAATGACTGAAACCGTGTGACGCGACTCCTGGGTGTTGTGGAGGTGGACGCGATGTGTAGGAAAACCTCAACGGCTTAGCGAAGACTGTGATCTGATAAAATAACGTAAAATCCTCTCGCCACACACAGACCCACTCAGTTGACGGAAGGTATTTCAGTCATACGAAAACTGCGGCAATAGAAGCTCTCGACTCTAACTTTGCATTTACCAATAAAGTAATGTATTTTTTTTTTTTTTAAGTTTTCTTTTTTTTGTTTAAAGTTGATCACCAAATAATAATTATACACATGAGTATATATATAATCCTTTTATAGGCATTAGTCTGCTGAACATAACCTCCCTAGCAGACATACATGGTGGTTGTTAGTGGTGGTGATATGTTTTAGTATGTATCATTTATCGGTGTGATTGCTTTACGAATAATGAGTTGAGTTTAAGTACAAGTCTATCATGACACTATAGCATCGTTTCATGTCCGGTGCTTTGAGAGACTTTATCCTTCGGTTGAATTCGTTAAAAATAAAATGGAAATGTTTGTTGGTACTCGCTCAGCCATAATGGGACGGAAGTTCAGTGGCGGAAGTTGAGCAGTGAAAGTTTGATGGTCGGGTTTAGGAATTACGACACATCCTGTCTTCACGAATGGGCATCTATTTCATCTATGTCTTTAGGAAGGAAGAAACAGAAGTGCTAATATTTCATGTGTTATGTCCGATGAACAAAAAAAAATTATTTATACATAAATAAATTAATAAATAAAACTAAAGGAAATTATATTAAACAAACATGTACTACAAACAGAAAAAAATAAATGTAAAAATCACACAATAAATGTTTAATGTTCCATGTTTATATGTTGTGATAACAAAGCGAACATCACAATTATCCCGGTTATTTCAAAACTTCCCCACCATCCACTTTTTCGAGTTAAATATTTTCTATCTCGTTACTTTATCAGCTAAAAATCTCTCTCTCTCTCTCTCTCTCTCTCTCTCTCTCTCTCTCTCTCTCTCTCTTTCTCTTTCTCTTTCTCTTTCTCTCTCTCTCTCTCTCTCTCTCTCTCTCTCTCTCTCTCTCTCTCTCTCTCTCTCTCTCTCTCTCTCTCTCTCTCTCTCTCTCTTTATCTCTCTCTCTCTCTCTGTGGCACAATGGACAGAATTTAATGCTACTACTAATTGAAATTTCTGCGTTATTTTGCACAAAAATTATTGTTGTGCTTTTATCCCACCATTTCACGGGTAAAGTTGTTGTTGTTTTCCTATGTGAAGGAGTGTGCATTTACGTTGAATGGCATTTCCCATTTGGCTTACCAGTGTGCAATATTTGTGTATATTTGGAGAATAGAGACAGGCCAGCAGGGTGGACTGGTGTAATTATGGGGCGAGAGAGCGAGCGAGCCCATGTAAAATAATAGGTTAAGAAAAATTAATAAAAATGTAAAATATAATAAAAATAAATACATACACATTTTTGCCAATTACGCGATATTCCCAGGATACATATTACCAACTGTGTGTGTGTGTGTGTGTGTGTGTGTGTGTGTGTGTGTGTGTGTGTGTGTGGTGTGTGTGTGTGTGTGTGTGTGTGTGTGTGTGTGTGTGTGTGTGTATGTGTGTGTGTGTGTGTGTGTGTGTGTGTGTGTGTGTGTGTGTGTGTGTGTGTGTGTGTGTGTGTGTGTGTGTGTGTGTGTGTGTTTATGTGTACAGGCTGCAATATCCACGACCTCACATTAATTGCCCTAGTTTGCAATCAGACGCCCGTGCAAGTTTAATGAAGGACTCGCCAAGTTGACTAATATGATTCCCTTGTAAACACTACATCGATATCCTCCTACGTGGAAAGTTGGTTACCTTCTGCAGAGGTCTGAGTCAGGACCTAACCTAACTTCACCACACCAAGACGGACCAGCGCCATTAAAAAGTAATTCATTGAAGAAGAAGAAAAAAAAATACAA
>JAXIVD010005532.1:0-25000 GCA_036785275.1 Cancer borealis
ATATTCAACACTTATGCTCCTAAATACGAATTTAAGATTCCTGAGTATCTCACAACATGATTCTTTCCTGTTAACAGAAAGGTCAGTGTTACCTGAGGGTGTGATCCAGGCCGGTGCCCCTTTTCTCCTCGGTGCGGGTGACGGCCCGCGTCACATGAGGAAGGGCCTCCAGCAGCAGTGGCCGGTGCAGCACAGCCACCACCCGCAGCACCCTGAACAGCCGCCCAGAACTCCAGGACATGTGTCGGCCCACCAGCTGCTGCAGCCGATCCACTAACAGCCTCCTGGAGGGCATCCCTTGATCTTCTGCCTCCTGCAGCAGTTTCTGGAGGAGGTCTGTGGCCAGCCTCTTGGAGGTTTGTTCCTCCAGGATCAAGAGGAGCTCCAGCAGAGGCAGTAACAGGGAACCACAAAGTGTTTCCAGCCAGTCAGTTGTGTTTCGGTGCAACAGTTCAGTGAGGAGTGCCAAGGCTACTTGCAGGTGCAGAGGTGGGAGGCCGCGGCGTGCCAGATAGTTGTCCCGCACAACCTCCACGAACACTTTGCGAAGCTCCTCCAGCACTGGCAGCTTCACCTCTCCATGAAGGATGGCCAGGAAGGGATGAATGGTTGTGGTGTAGTTGCGGGTTGTCTTGACGGGGAAGCGGTGGAGGTAGTGTGTGAAGATGTCCCTCACACAGCGCAATAAGTAAGGGTCTTGTGCCAGTCCAAGGCATCCAATCCCACACACCATCTGTCATGATGTAGTTCTAATATTATTCCTATACTCTCTGCCTGTGTCCAAACCAAAACTAATTAATGCTTCCATGCATGAGTCAAAATATGCTTTCCAGAACTCAAAGCAGCCACATAAAGCTGTTTTCTGTGACTGAAATGTGCACTCTAAGCTTAACATTAACATAATAACACCACCTTGCCAGAATCAAACCACTTGGGGTGTGGTAACTTGTCTTGCCACCTGCAGGTGTAAAAGGTGAAGGGTCACCACCAAACTAGTGTTCATTACAACAATAACTTATCTCACATAATTAATCTTTGGTTAACCTTGGTTGTGACAGACTTGCTGCCCACCCCGAGGTGTGGTGTGAAGGGCCACACCTGTGCTGCTGGTGTAGCCTTTCACACTACACATCCAGGCGGCGAGGAAGCTAACACCGAGTTCAATCAAATCAGGCAAGGTGGTGGCGTAACAATTTGCCATATGATTATTATGCCAAATATACAAATTAAATAAATCTAGTGTTTCCTTGTTCCTTTCCCTATTTCAGTGTGTCATACAACATTCCTACAAACAATAAATTTAGTTATCTGGCACTGAATGATCAACAAACTGGTTTATAATGCCTGCTTCCTGCTTAAGTGTGGTGAGAACACCGTCCAAGGGTCGCCCTGAACACAAATGACCACCTGTGCCATCCACCACTAATTGGAACTACCAAGGTAAATCAGTGAACCTCATTATAAAGATGTACAAAGACACAGTATTTAAAACATTCCTAAAGCTACAAATATAACCTGGGGTAATACAGATGAGATGCTTGAAGTAAAGGCAGCAGAAAGGGGTTTCTCCGGTGAGTAAATGGGTGTTGGCAGCAGGACTGTGTTGATCAGTGTTGCCAAGGGACACGTAGGTCTGGCCTGTAACAAAATACTTATATACCATCTGATCACTATTATTCATGTATTGTATTAAGTTACATCAACAACAGGAACTTTTACACACCACTAGGGTGATGGGTGGCTTTATGTTACAATGCTTGGTCTGGTGGGCTAAGGGTTGCCAGTTCCATCCTGGCTCACGTCAGCTGAGAGGGGTGGGAGTACTCTCTCGTTAACTGTACCACAACTATAATTATATACGCTCTATAGGTACCTAGCTTGGCAGGATTATTTAATCACTTACACACCACGACAGAAAATATAGTGGCGTTAGTACAGTAATATTTTTTTTTTTACTAAACCTTGACAATAATTATATTGCTGCATCACCCTCTTAAATACCAACTTTATGAAGACTTAAAATGAAAGAAAAATTGAAGTGAACATAATTTCAGGAAATTCCACAAAGCTTCACACAAGACCATTTGAACAACTCTTAGTGGCCACACAAACAGGTTCATCCCATCAATGAAACTCTACTACTTGTGTATTGGTCAAACAAAATCTAACCTAGCAGTAAATAGCTAAAACAGTTAAGCTTCCCACAACAAGGTAAGAAGAGGTACAATGGTAAGTTAAAAGTTCCCCCGAACAGGGCCAGACAAGACTGATTAATAACTCCCACCTTAACATTACTAATGAATCACATCAACACAGAGATGACAATGGGAAGCAGAGAATATGAACAAGTGCTCAACTCAAGAGCATTACATAGTGATAAACAACTATATAAATGGCTTCACATTCTATGAAACATCCACTTAAAAGAACATTAATTATTGAAATAGGTTTAAGGTTTAAGCTGCTCCACCATAGTTAAGTTCATCTCACCTTGATGTAGATGACAGAATGAGCGTGGAAGAAAAGGTTTGCTATGAGGGTGAGTGCGTGAGGCAGGTGAGTGACAGGAGGATTCTTCCTGAGGAGACTCCCCAGAGCCTTGTCCAGCCCAGAGAAGCACTGCAACACCTCCTCTCGGTACCCCAATCGGTCACTAAAGATCTGGAATGCAAGAAGGGATGTTTATATAATCAATCGCCCACATTTCTAAATCAATTTGACCAGTGCTTCCATTTGAAGTTCAAAATAAATACAGGTATAATGGGGCAGCACATTTGGTGGTTAATTGGTGCTAAAATAACCTTAACAAATATGAAGTTAAAACCATATGAAAAGTGGTGAGAAAGTAACTTTATCTGCTTAATTTGTGGTCTAGAACAAACTTTATTTTTTCTCTTTTGCCATCAACCATTATTAGCAACCTGAAGGCAAAAAATATGTACA
This sequence comes from Cancer borealis, assembly GCA_036785275.1. Taxonomy (NCBI): domain Eukaryota; kingdom Metazoa; phylum Arthropoda; class Malacostraca; order Decapoda; family Cancridae; genus Cancer; species Cancer borealis. Next base: position 2,944 of record JAXIVD010005532.1, read on the forward strand.
AAAAAGAGGACATCAAACTGTGAAACAAAGTTAGTATTACAAAAGGAACTCACCTGTGTACTGTGCTTGTCAACGTGCATTCCATTTAGATGTGCACAATACGACCTCTGATGTCTGGCACTTACTTTATTTGTATCTACTCACTTCTAAGGGAAATGTTCTTCACTTGTGCCAAAATACAATACTGCAGTGGTAGTGTTGTCACCAATAAGGTTGAACTTAGCTGAGGTGCAAGATTGCTACAAAGGGTACACTTGTCATCACCCATTCCCTCATCAGCTTCCTCGTGCCACTACCATGCTTATCTTGGTCACCTTTCCTCTAATCATTACCAGAGGTTCTTGATGTTTTATCTCATGTACATATAATTTGCTAAAATGACATCAAAGGTGAAAGGGGGAGAGATGTGGTACAGGCAGGTAGCCGAAGGGTAGAAAGCAGAGATGCACACCACTGTTCAGATGCAAACTGTCACTTAATGTGATAATATGTTTGCTAACAGTGAAATTGGTTAGCAATTAAATGGTGCATAAAACATTACCAAAGCAAAACAAGCCAAATGTGTGGTCCCATTGTAGTATGTAACTCTTAAAAGCTTAATAACAGACTTAAGCCTCTCCATTACCTCAATGCTGGCAAACTTGTCAGCCGTTCCCTTGATGAAGCACGAAGCCAAAGCAAAAGGTTCAGTTGGCAGGGTTTGGGGCAGGATGGCAGCCACACCAAGCAGCCTCATTATCTGTGGAGTGAGTGTTTCCACACCCTCACTCTCACCACCAACCCCAACCAGGCCACAAAGCCAACAGGACACCAGCAACCTTTCATGTGCTGGGGAAAGACTGGACAACACTGTCAGGCTGTCTGGATGACCCAATAAACAGGAGGCATAGTGAAGGCTGCACCTGAAAATATCGATCAAAATAACTCTTTCTATCTGGTGGTATCTTATAGCTTTCTCATGTACACGGAATTGACATATTAATAAACTGGATATAAAAGGAAGCCAAGTGACAGATTATATAATACATCAAAGTTTCCTTGTGCAGATTCTCTCTCAGTACTGACCCCGTGTTTACACCTTCATGCATCAGGAAGTAGTGGAGGAGGCCTGAGGCAGCTTCCTTGTGAGTGGCCTCTTGACCCAACACCTTGTGAGCCAGGCAGAGGGTGAGTGAGGCTGCTAAGGATGCCACCGCCGGGGGAGGAGTTAAAGTGGTGGCAAATGACTTCAAAAAGGCACCATATTCCTTCCACACTGCCTCTGCCACTGCTGCCCCGACCATCCCTGCAACACAACACAACACTAACCATCAACATACACTTACAAGAGAAAGGATAATATTTTTACACTACATATCAGCCCTGTGGTGGCAACTGCAAGAATACTACCACAGTATTTCCTATGGTTTGTAAAAGGAGACAAAAAGGGGTAGAGTGAAGGATCTGGGAAGCCCTTCCTCTGTATTCTCTCTCACAAAGACAAAATACAGAGCAGGAGGAGAAAGTAATGTCTGCCCCGAACCCTTAATACTTTGTCTTGGCTACCACCCTTTAATGGGATATTAGTTGGTATATAGATAGTTTGCACTGTGATGTAAGAATGAAGTACTCAAATTCATTCTTTGTTTCACTGTTCAGGCTTTACCATTTTCACTTCTTATTTGCTGTTGTTGGAAAATACATTCTTTACATTCAAACCATTCCTCTCTGCAAATCCTAAGAGCATTATCATTTTGTGTGTCTATCAAAAAATTCTAATGCTGTCATTCCTACACAATTTTTCCCTCATCCTTGTATTCAAGTCACCTACGATGATAGAATATTAGGTTTTGTGCTTATTCATAGATTCCTCTACATTTTCATTAAATCTCTGCACCTTTGTCATTCTAGGCCGATGTTGGTGCATAAACTTGTATGACTTTCATTTCAGATGTGTTGTTTTAGTTTGATTATTAAATCTGCTACTCTCTCAAACTATAGAAATGTTCAATATTTCCCATTAGCTATTTGTTTACTGGAAAAATTATTCCAGGTCAATTGACTTTTTGTTGCATCAAATGTGATAAACTTTCAATTGTAATTTTTGTCTAGTTGTAGACTTAGACCCATGATGTCCTACACCTAGTTCTCCAGACACCCCGCCACCCCCCGTCGGGTGAGTAAGCCTCCACTCACCCGTCGTGATACTCTCCGGCTTGGTACACACGGTGAGCACCTTGGCCAGCGCTGCATCCATGGCCCTCACGGTGACCTTGACCTCAGCCGCTGCAGCATGAGGCAGCACACCACCAACACCTCCACCTGCACAAGGGGAAAGTAGTAGTATTTTATAAAGAAAGAGTAGAAGGTTCTAATATTTTTTTAAGGATTTGCTCTTAATCATGTTAATCATAGTTGTGTAATATTTGTGATATACAATCACATGGAATACTATATTTCCCTTGGAGTTAATGCTTAAGATCTCTCCACAACCGTTGGTGAGTTCTTCCTTTGTTCTGGGAAGCCCTAACAAAAGTGACTTTGACAAATGTTCAGACTATCCTTTCCATGTTAACTCCTTCACGCCAATCTACACACCTCCATCTGCTTCCTGGCAACCATTTACATTCATTTCAAGTTGACTATTATAACACACCAAAAAATCTTTATAAATTCCCACGGCCACCACATCAGATATACACACCTGCCAACATTTCACAACACCACTAAATTATTTTTCTAATGCCACTGTCAGTTGTCATACTACTTAATTCAAACTGGATATGACAGATTTTTTGTATGATTGTGCCAGAAGGCTTTAAAAAATCTACGTATCTACTCCTCATACTTCAACATTCATGAGAAACAAGATTATATTTTGTTTAAGTATATGAACGTAGCATTAGAGCAACTCACTGTCGTATCTTAATCCATTCCTGAGACTGTATTATTGGGAACATTTCTTGAAATAAAATATTTGTTATTGCATCCTTGTTCACAAACACACATGAATTATGTCCATTAGTTTTGAATATCTTATAAGATCAATACTTATGAGTCTCCCTTAGATCCAATGGAAACTTACATGTATAAGTGCACTGTCACAACTGTAATGTTGAATCCTGGCATAAAACTTGACAGCAAAGGAGAACAATGTTAGCAAGTGAGGACAGACTGAGACGAAGATGATGGATGGATGGCTGTGTTGTGCATCATTCAGCAACAAAGCTGGGATCACAGAGGCCAAGGATGAGAGTTAAGTGTACCAGTTTAGTGATGAAAAGAAGTAGACTGAGATGGCTTGGACACATTGACATGATGCAGGTGAGTGACTGGGTGAAAAGAGTTACAGATGTGAACACAGTTGACAGACTTTTCAGAGGCAAACCAAAAATAACCTGGAATGGATTGGTCACGAAGGACCTCAATGACCAAGACCTGTGCAGGGAGACTACTGAACCGTGGCAAGGCACCATTACATGAACAAGGGCAACACACGTAATGTATTGAGCCTTCAAAATGATGATGATGATCAAACCATGAACACTAAGCTGATAAAAGGGAATAGGAAGAACTATATACATACTGTGGCTGTGAAAAAGGAGGAAGAGAGATGCAACTGAATGATGGTGGAGGGAGGCAGCATTAGAGGAGAATACTTACAGATGAGGGAGTGTTGAGCCAGACTCAAGTTATGACTGTGTTCAAATATTTCTTGCACACCTTCACCATACAAGATTAGCAGCTGACCCAATTCCCTGACACAGAACAAAAAAAAAAAATTACACACACATATATTGAGAGAAAGAAGAGTGAAGAGTTTGTGAAGAATGTGTATGAGTGAAACGGAGGTGCCTAGGAGGAGAGGAGAGGAAGACCAGTTGTAAGATGGAAAGATAGGATGAAGGAGTACATGCACAGAAGAGGTGCTGATAGAGGAGGAGGGATTCAACAAACAAAGAGGAAGTGTTTGGATAGGGTGAGATGGAAGCTCTTCTGCCGTGGCTATTCCCTTGGGAGTGTTTTCAGAGGGAACGAAGCATTAAAATCTAGATAGATAGACACATATACATCAGTCATAATCCCCCAGAAGAGGGTTAACCAAAACAACACACACACACACACACACTCACTCACTCATGCACTCTTCTCACTAAACCTCTGAGCCCTCAAGATTGGTCTCTCCACCCCCGATATACAGGGACATCCATGCAGTGACTACAGATAACTTCTGTGTCAGGTCCGAAACCACAGCTAGTTTATCCCGGCCCCTCACACCCTTAACCCTCTCCCTCTCTGTACCTGACCTTATCAACCAATCACAACAGATGCGCAGGAACCACCTCCAAGGTCACCAAGGCTGTGTCATTACTCATACATTCAACACTGGTCTACATTCACTTCTATCATACACAATCATCCTTTCATGCTCTACAAATATTCCAGCCCAACACTCTTGATGTATGCTACTCTTCACCTCCTTTGCTGTGCGTCCCTGGAGGTGGTGAGTTGGTGACACACACCACTGACAAGGGAGGTGAGCCTCTCTGCCAGCGGGCTCACCTCACAACCCTTCTCCAGCAGCAGCAGTGACCCCGCCAGGAGGCCGCGCCACACCACCCGCGCCTTGCTGGTGCTGGAGGTCGGCACAAGACTCAGCAGCTCACCAAGCTTATTGATCTGAACATACACACGGGATGGTTAATAAACACTACTTATCAATATCTATGTATGTACAATCACACCCACAAAGATCTGAATGGTTAAGGCAAGACAAAGGGCAAGGCAGAGGCTCTTTCCTGCCTGTCTTCTCTCTGCTTAAAGGATGTTCATTCACCTGTGCCCATTCCTCTCCCTCATCTCACCCATCTGATTCTCCCTCCATCTTCCACCTTCCCTCCTCATCCTTCACCACTTTCCTTTGGTTTCCACAGGCCTGCACTCAAAAAGGGTGTGCACATTAATTTAGCGAGACATCTTGCGCATGTCTCTCCCAGGGAAGGAAGGGTAGCACCTGGGTACAGCAGGGGGGAGGTAGGGGAGGGTCAGAAGGGGATGGAGGAGGTAGGAGAGGGTTGGAAGGGGATGGAGGAGTCAGGTGGATAATACAACCAATGACTTAGTGGAAAAAACAATAAGTAAAAGAAACTAATCCAGCTGAGCACCGTATGAGCAGATCTTTGTGGGAATGACTGTACTGTAGAAGCATCAATTATATTCACATGTTATGCACAGCTACACTCCCTTATAGAATGCTCTTCACACTGCTAGTTTTGGCACACACATCATATGAATCTGATGAAGACGCTCCATGAACAAGCGTTTGCTGTACACACTCACAACATCTAGTGTGTCGGTGGTGGAGGCAGCCAGGGTGAGGAAGAGTGAGACAGTGTTGTGCAGGCCGGTGGGGGTCAACTCAGACATCTTACGGCCATGGAACTTGGAGTAGATACGTCCTCTCATCTGCCTCCACTCTAGGGTTCCGTTCTTCACAACACCCACTGGGGAACAAAGGTCACTCATTGGAACATTAGAACAAAACAAAATCAAGAGGCTGCAAAAGACCAGTTGACCTACACAAGGCAGCTCCTGTGCACCTAACACTATCACAGCTTTAAACCTTAACTACAGTTACAATTAACTGCAAGATCAAAAAATAAAATCAAGGTTCGGCTACTAAGTTTAACATATCTTCATGTCTACAACTGGATATTAATAGCACATCAATTAATTCTTTGTCATGGGAGGGACCTTGTGCTAATGGACTGAAGTGTAATGTAATTAATGGGATGAAAAAAATCCTTTGAGGTGGTTTGGTCCTATTGAGATGATAAAGAGAGAAGAGTTTGTGAAGAAAGTGTATGTAAGTGAAATTGAAGGGTCTAGGAGGGGAGGAGAGGAAGGCCAGTTGTAAGATGGGAGGATAGGGTGAGGGAGTACATGTATGAAAGTATTATAGATAGAGGGAGAGGAATTGAACAAGCAAATAGGGAGTGTTCGGATAAGGTGAGGTGGAGGCTTTCCTGCCGTGGCCATCCCCTTGGGGAGCGAGGTGTCCCAAACTATAGATAGATAGATCGATAGAAATAAATGATGAGGTTATTCTTGAAACTGAAACACAACACCAAATATGGATGATATTCAATAATTGACACGTTACAAAGTATTCAAGTGTTCCTTCCTTATGTTAGAGGGATCAGCCTGGTTGCAGCTCAGTGGTCAGGTGGTAGAATACTGCAGGAGCAGGAGGGCTGAGAGTCCATATTGTTTCTTCCTACTATGAGACAAGGTGTAAGGGAAGCAGGGAGACTAAATTCTTCCCAAACCCTAGCCACCCCTTGTCTCAGGTAGTTTCCCTTAAAGGGATATAAGCTGGGTATACAGACAGGTTAAGGAGTTCCAAGGTGCCACAATAACAAACTCATACAACAACTCACCAATAATCCTGAGAAATATCTGCCATGAGGTCTCAGTCTTCCCTACGGCTGCTGGGTCACACACTCGCGACCTGACCTGCTCCAGCCATCCTCCTATGGTCTTGCTGTAAAAAGTACAATGCACCACCTCAACAAGTGTCTCCACGATGACTAACACAAACATCATCAAACATCACCACACAACACAACAAAAACATCATTGGATGAGTGTCTCCTTGGAACATCATTTCTTAGTATGTGAAAGTGAACACCAGTCCCTTCCACCTTCCCCCCCCCCCCCACACACACTCACCTCATGCACGCCAGCCCCTCCAGGCCAGCCCCGGGAAGGAGGAAGGCAGAGTCCAGGTGCTTAGCCATGTGGTCCCAGAGCGGTGCTGCCCACTCACTGCTGCGTCCGGCCCCCCACACCTCCAGCACACCCAGGCAGCACCGCACAAAGAACCGCAGCTCAGCCTCCGTTGGTTGGGTGCCGCTGCGAGGGTCCCCAAGACTCATGCGTAGCAGTGTACGCAGCAGCTTCACCTCACTCTTGACTTCCTGCGGGTTAGTCATGACTCATGCCGGACCCACGAACAGGAGACACTGGACACATATGTACAAGTATACACACTAAATACCTATCAACATTTCCTGACATCTTGCTTGTTGAAGTCCTATCCTTCTACTAGCACCTCTTTCAATCATGTACTCCTTCACCTTACCCTTCCTTCCATCTCTCCTACAATGATCAATTTCACTCACATACACTTTCTTCACAAACTCATCACTTTTCATCCTCTTAATGTGGCCAAACCATTTAATAACATTTCTTTTCATGTTACATAATTTCATTTAAATATTTTCCTTTGCCACATCTTTCATTGCTCTCACTTACCTATGGACGAGGAAACAACTAATTAAAAAGTGTTATAGAAATGATTTACTTGAGAGAGCATGTATATAACACTCCCTTGCTTTAAATCCTTATCCATCCACTTGCAGTGTACATACATACATGCAGTCAAACACATACCATCTCCTTCCTTCACACTCAAACAAACAAACAAACAGCCACACACACACACAGTTCTCTATCTACAAATAAATTTTAAGCACACATGTATACATTTACACACATATACACACACAGACCTCAACAAACAAACAAACAAACACACCAACACTCATGCATAACATCACACTGCTTGAGACTCACCACCCTGGCGGTCACCTTCCTGCCTTCATTATCATACACGTGCAGCTTGGTGAAGGTGAGGAAGAGCCACCAGACGTGAGGCAGCTGCAGCAGGGAGACCAGTGGAGGTGGGTAGAGGAGGGTGCTCGGCCCGGGGGGAAGACTGGGACTCAAGGAAGCAGAGGATGAAGATGAAGAGTCACTCAGTGTCTTGAGCACCACCAACACCTTGTCCTTCACTTCATCCCAAAAGGTCTGTAAGCAGTTGGTCGGGTAGAGGGAAGGTGTATTAATTTCCATGTATTTTGTTGTATATCTTATGTATATATAAAACAAGGAACAATATGAAAAGAAATGAAGTGAAAAAAGCATAAAGATTTACAAATATATAAGAACTACAGAAATACAAGACATCTTGGTCATTCTTTACAAAGGACTTCACAAAACAGAGCAAATATATCAAGATGGTGAGGTGATGGTGATGGTGATTATCAAGATTGTGAATTGTGAATGAATAGTGACTCATAGGAAATTAGAATAAGAAGGTAGGAGACAAAGTTGAGACAGTGTAAGCGCATCAAATAAAGTGAAACAAAGGAAGATACTTGAAAAATGAGAATATGTCTCATTTCCTCTAAAAAAAAACAACTTTCTGTAATGCACTGATAATAACAGAATGTCCTTACAAATTGTATAACGATATTTTCCAATAATTTCATAGATGAGAATGAGAGGAGAATAAAGGTTTTGAAGTAACAGTTATGCAGCACAAACCTGTTGAGCCAGACAGGCGTGCCGGTACTCAAGGTAATGCAGCACCATCACACCCAACTCAAGGCCGCAGCTGCACGAAAACCCGGCCTCTTGGTGCAGCTCACTCACACCTTTCTTGGAGGGAGAAAGAAAGAAAAAAAAAAAAAAAATTAATTAATTAATTAAAAAAAAAAAAAAAAAAAAAAAAAAAAAAAAAAATATATATATATATATATATATATATATATATATACATACAAACAAAATAAATAAATGAATAAATTAAAAAAAAAAAAAAGTAGGGTGAAGGGGACGGGAAAGGGGAGAACAGTAGTGAATACATGAATAGTTCCGTTTCTTTGATGTGAAGTGATCGTGTCAGGAGCAGGGAAGGGAAGGAAGAGTTGAGGATGGTTTTGTTACAGTGTGGGTGTGGTAAGGCAGCCTTGGTGTTGGGTCCTGATGTGGAGTGAGTGGCTGAGCTGCAACATTCACTCTAATGCAGCAGTGTGGTGTGGTTAGGATGAGTCTGTTCTCCTTTACAGGCAAAGATATGAGAGGCTGCATCTGGAAGGATGGACGGATGGATGGATGTTGATGTATTATCTTGGGTAACCCCTTTAAAGGAATGTCACCCTGGTATACATAAAGATAGAGCTACACAGAACAGGAACACAAAGGTAATAACAACTGACCACATTATACATTAACAAGACGACACAACAAGCTCAACTAATGATAAAGATTGCTCGTTCTACACATATGAGGAACCTATGAGTCTGGCGTGGCGTGGCCTGGCATGTGTTTACCTTGAAGCTGGTGCCTCCACTGCTCATCAGAGTGACCAGGTCCCACATCACCATGGAGATGCACTGCTGGACGGCCGACACCTCACTCTCTTCAACAGTGTTCCCGGGAGCCTGGTGTGGGCGAGGGGGTTCCTGCACTAGTGGGGGGAGGGAGGGGGCAAGGGGACCCAAGCTGAGTTCTGTCAGGTGGAGGAGAACCAAACTCCACCACCGCACATCAAGGTGGAGGTGCAGCAGGTGGTAGGAGGCTGACGGGCACTGTGGAAGATGACAAGGAGTGGAAGATAAATCACGGGTAAAATATCATCATCACTAGTTTTGTCATTGGCGTGTTTTTTATTTGTTATTAGTAAGACAACTTATTACCATTACATCAGTTGTGTACAATGATGTGTAATTGAATGGCAGCCAGGTAGTGAAAATATAGATGTACCTGTGTGTGTGTGTGCCATAATGGAAGTGTAATTGAGTGTGCTGCACCTAACACTGTACAATGGTATAACTATAATAACTAGTGTAACAATGAAACACACTGCCTGCCTTGTTGGTGCATTGGTGTAAAGTCACAATATGAAGTGTTTTTCCAGTTGTCGTTGATTTTTATTCATTCAGAAATTATAATGAAATATCCTTATATATTGTCAGGATTGTTATAAGAAAACAACCATCAAATCATGATTCTGTCACAACATTTTGACATGCAGTTTTCATTCATGAGGACTTCAGTCACAAGCAATTCAAATTTGTAAGTAAAAAGTTAAATAGTAATACATTAACAATCAAACAATTCAGCAATTAAAAGATATTGAGACAGAAAGCCTTGAAAATTTACAATGTGTATTTCCTCGTCATCCAGACACTAAATGCAAACCCTTTCACACCAACTAAACTGTTATTAACATACTGTCTTCAAATACTAGTCTGATCTTCTATCTATACACTTGGCTTACATCCCATTAATAGGGGAAGCCACACAAGGGAATTAAGGTTGACAGAAACCTTAACTTCCTCTCCCTGTCTGCACCTTGTCTTTTCATAGGAGAGAATACAGAGGAGGTGCTTCCCAGACCTCTCGCTCCGTCCTATATCATTGCCCTTAACAAGCCGCAGGGAATATGGTGGAAGTATTCTGGCAGCTCCCATCAAAGGGCAATAGGCTATGATTAATATATTGTCTTCACACACCACAGAATGAGCTATTACTAATATACTGTCTTCACGTAGTGGTAATGAGGTTTTATTAATACATTGTCTTCAAATACTGGTAACAAAGCTATAATTAACATATTATCTTCACATACCATAGAATGAGTGAGCTATTACTAATATGTTGCCTTCACATAGCAGTAATGAAGTGTTATTAATATATTGTCTTCAAATACTTGTAACTAGGATATGATTAATATATCTTCTTTACATGCCACTTAAATTGTCTTAATACTACTTTTAAACTATTATTTGCATTCAAATGTATGAAAAATGTATTACTATGGATTTTAATGGTATTATTAATTGACAAAATAAATAAATAGCAGTGAATGCCAAATGTCTTTAGAACAAAAAAAATCTGAAAACCACAACATTTCCCATCATGACTGTACGTGAGGCATGTATGAGCTGTGTGTGTGTGTGTGTGTGTGTGTGTGTGTGTGTGTGTGTGTGTGTGTGTGTGTGTGTGTGTGTGTGTGTGTGTGTGTATCTTCCCACCTTGTTGCCCTGTGGTGAGGCAGCTGTGATGACATGGTGAGGCATCTGGTACAGTGGCCCCACAAACACCAGGGTCTGTACCACCTCCTGCATCACCTCACACAGAAAGGCTTCCTGGCCCGGCCCCAACCCGTACACATAGGAGGTGAGGGTAGTGAGGAAGGTGGAGCACTCCTGCCGCAGCCCTGGGTAGGAGACGTCAGGGGTGGGGGTGCCAGGGTAGTGGTGGAGGGAAAAACTGGACTGTGCACCCTTTTCAAGTTCCACCACACACTGCCTGAACAAGTGATGGGCATTTAGAAGCACACAGATACTAAACAGGAGATTATAGCACACTGAATATGGGTGACAAGTTATATTTTCTCTTAGAACAGCTTGAAAAATGAATAATAACGAAGGTATGATGACATTACAATGCACTAGGGCACGAAAAAGGGTAAATATATAATTTTTAATGGCCATGTGTTTTCATGGTGCAATGTGACAGTGAAATGTGCTGTCAAATGTGCATATCAAAGTGTTCCAACAGATGCACATTCTGTAAGCAGCCTCACCTTAGTGCTGAGAAGAAGTGTGACAGGTGGAGGTGAAGGTTGTCAGGTGTGCAAGGCAAGCCAAACACACACTTGGGCGTGGCAGAGCATGAGGCAGGACAGGGGTCAAGACGCTGCTGGAGCCTGCTTACCACGCCCCTTCCTAAACAGGACTCTCGCCCCAGCTGTGACCCCCAATACACCTCCCCCTCGCAGGTGAACAACTCTGGCTCTTCCCTATGGCTGGTGACCACCTCTGTGGATGTGAGATGAGGTTAACTGTCGCCTGAGTGAGTCAGAGAAGGGCAAGGAGGTTGGGTAGGACAGAAAAGAGAATAAAAGGGAAGGAAAACATAGTAATGGAAGGATGAGTTGTGTAATATAAAAGTAGAGTCGAGTAGAAGTAAAATTATTTCACTCAGGTTTAGGGTGAATTGTCAAGCAAATTTGTCCAGAACATCAAATAAGATTCACAAAGACAGTGAGTGACAAGTTTCATGATTCAGTAAAGAAGCTACACACACACACACACACACACACACACACACACACACGCAGCACAGATGAGGTGCGTGTTGGGAGCAGAACAATGTTATCCTTACCCTGCTCGAGGGTTAGGTTAGGGTCTGCCAGTATGAAGTCAATGAAGTCCTCACTGTCACCCTCCAGACCATCCATGTCCAACAGGCCATCACCACCCACACCCCCCTCAACCCCTGCTGGGGGGGTTGGGGGAGGGGTTATTGACATGACTTTACGTCACTCTTGCTGGGAAAAGGGTTGAGGTCAGCACTCTGGAAAAAAAAAAGGTGACAATAATAGAACGAACAAACAAACCAATAAATAACAAGGTTGATCTTTAGAACAACGCCTCCAAACAGATCATAATAATTGTTGTTGTAGTACACAGAATACTTACTGTACTGAACATACGTCAAAATTTTAGTGAACGGTTGCATAAACTAAACTAACCTGTGAACTACAACTAAAATTATTATGAGAGGCTTGGAGGCGTTGTTCTAAAGACTTAACCATTCTTCTTGGTAAAGATTCGTAAGACGATCCATTCAGCATAACTGTTTAAGGTGATCTGAATTCTAAACAAGTGTACCGAGTACAACGGGCCAACTATCATTACGGTGATTCCTTTGCGGAATCACCGGTAAATCCTCGTATTCTCGACGCTCGTTAAGATACCTTGTTATGGTTAGAGTAGGTACTACTAGCGAAAGAGGATGATGGGGAAAACGCGTGACGTCACTGGAACTGAGGATATATATACCGGTCTGGGCGGAAGGTCAGTCACTAGTGTTCCGTGACCCCGCTCCAGACAGGTAAGCCTTCAGTGTTCCTAAAAGCCTTGCCACACTTGAAAAAAACATTTATTAATATCTAACAGTAAATTGTCCTCCCGGATACAGCTGCCGAGAGGACCAGCAAAAGACTCGTCTTTCGGTTGGTGTTTGACGAAGGCTGCATGTGGAGTTGCCTCTCAAACAAGGACGACGGCCAGAAGGACCCAGTGACTCTCAAACAATATTTGTGGCGTGAGTGTATTTTGGTCGTTTTTCCATCAGTTCCCTCACGTATAGTTAGGTAGGATAGAATAGGAATATTTGTGTTAAGGTATATGTTTATGTTTGTGTCGCTAAGGGTGGATAAGCATTTGTAAGAGCACCACCACGGATATAGCGAGTACTTTCTTTATTTTATTCATCATTAAAGTTGTCCATTATTTTTATATTGGTTTTCTGGTCATTAAATCAACTCGGACCCTCGGTATAGTGGTGGCAGCGGTGGGATGCAAATTACGCATCAGCCCACGTTGTCCGGAGGACGCTACAATGTGCTAGTTAAGTAGGTAATTAGCTCCCCCTCCAGTTAAAATTTTTTTATGAATTCTCAGATAGACTTGTTAGGCGACTCGTGGTTTCCCCAGGAGGAAATAACAGAAGTGGGTGAACAAGCGCTTGGTGGAGCAATAAAACCAGAGTGTTCAGAAGTCGGTCATCACGATCAGAGGAAGATGGAGTCCTTTATTATTCTAAACAGAAAAGAAATAACACCTTGCTCGATTCGTTGGTGGTGCCCACGGTAATGAAACGGAAAGCCCATGCTATGTTTTTTTTTTTTTTTTTTTTTTTTTTTTTTTTTTTTTTTTTTTTTTTTTTTTTTTTTTTTTTTTATACTAACAAAGCAATTTTTATTCGGTAAATTTCTACATCTTCACCAGAATATCGTGTGCTACGAAAAATGTAAAATTTACATGGACAGACTACATGTATACAGCAAAACCAGGTAGGCATGTGAATTGGCCACCACCACAAGCCACATGATTGTTTATAATAAATAAAAAAAAAAATAAAAAAATAAATAAAAAATAAAAAAACTTTCACCGTGAAAACAGGGTAGAACAACAGTTTTCTCAACAACAAAAGTTATAAGAGTCTGTAACATCATCATGTGGAGGATGTTATGTGAGTGATGTGATGTGATGTGATGTGGTTCTTACTGCTAATAGTTATGGAATTGATTCACCATCACAGTTACACATGAGAGGGAACACCATGTTGTGTGGGTGGTATACCTGAGTCAAGCTTCATTCCCTTACAGGTGCAGATGAGCGCGGGTGGTTCTTGCTAGCCACTGTGGGGAATGTGCATTACCTCCACTTCAGCTGCATCTTGTGGATCATTACTGGACTGGTTACTATCAGCATCTCACTCGTCACCCAACCCATCCCATCGTAGAGGAGTGCTGAGGAGAGAGATTAATAGACCCCTGAGTGTTCTAAGGAAACACAGCCCGACAACGAAGGCCTGTGAGGATATATTTGTTTTATGTTCGTAAACCATCTCTCGGACCCTCGGTACAGTGGTTGCAGCGGTGTAGATGCAAATTACGCATCAGCCCACGTTGTCCGGAGGACGCTACAATGTGCTAGTTAAGTAGGTAATTAGCTCCCCCTCCAGTTAAAATTTTTTCTCTTACAGAGTAGTGATTAGTGATTGGTGATTGAAATATTTACGTAGTGTTAATAGTGATATATTGTGTATTTTTTTTGTGTTAGTGGTAGCATTAGTATGAAGTTCAAAGTAGCGATCGTAGGGCATAGCCAAGTGCCCTCTCACCTTGACGACTTGCCCTCGCCTGTTGAGGTTCAGATATTCAGGTCACCTAGGGCCACAGCCCGGTCATTTTTTAACAATGACCACCTAACCGCGGTATTTAATGGCCGATATGACATGGTGATCTTGTGGCTGGGGAGTAATGACATCCACTCCGGGTGTAAAGTAACGGACATCGTTAGTGACATAAAGAGCATTGTAGAACAACTGGAGGCTCGTTGTACCCCCAAAGTAAAGATTTGTCTGATTGAGCCACGATTGACGGAAACACGTTGGAGGCCTCAGATCGAACAGGAGGCTTACAACAAAGTGGCCAAGGGGGTTAACAACAAACTACAAAAAAGAGCTCTGCGGGGTAAGGGGTTTATTACCTTTGGTGCTAAGCCCTTTTGGTACTCCTTAAAATCAGATGGGGTACGTTTTGACCGCGAGGGTAGGGAGAGGGTAAAGAACAAGCTGACAGGTGCCATTTGCAATGCCCATGTCTTTCAACCTGAGGAACACTGGGGTTACTCCCAGACTAGTAATTAATATGTCTGATAAACTTTTACCACACTTTCGGTCTAGTGGAAAGGCTGCTCAATCAAAGTCTTCCCCGCGGGCATGGGTCCCCAGATTGTTAAGTGAGTCGCGGTCTTCGGATCGCCGGGCGTCCTTCCCCCCTCCAATTAAATTTTAATTATGAATTCTCAGATAGACTTGTTAGGCGACTCGTGGTTTCCCCAGGAGGAAATAACAGAAGTGGGTGAACAAGCGCTTGGTGGAGCAATAAAACCAGAGTGTTCAGAAGTCGGTCATCACGATCAGAGGAAGATGGAGTCCTTTATTATTCTAAACAGAAAAGAAATAACACCTTGCTCGATTCGTTGGTGGTGCCCACGGTAATGAAACGGAAAGCCCATGCTATGTTTTTTTAAATTGAAACGTCGGATGAGTGTGACGCGGGAGTTAGGGATATTAACTTATACGTGAGGGCGACTATGGTGGTGCCAAATACACACTCCTCCACTTCGAGGGTGGACGAGGCAGTTACTACTACAACCATCATTACAACCACCCACCACCTCGCTGTCAACGGCGACACAATCCACCGTGCCGCGGACAAGTTAACACTAGTTGTGGGTGATGGAGGTTCTATAGTAGACATGAGCGAGATCGTGTTTCCTTCCGAGGATGAGGATGACACGGAGGAACCACGCAGAGCCCGAAGGCCTGTGAGGAATTCCTAGAGGAGTGTTGAGAGGGAGAGATGGTAGTAAGTAGACCCCTGGGTGGTTAAAGGAAAGGTTACTGCCTATAAAAACTCTTTTGCAGCGGCGAGAAGATGCCGAACTGGTAAACTGGTCCCGCAGCTGAAGCAGAGATCACCGCAGTCCTGGGGGCTCTGTAGTGCCCAGGTAAAGGACTGGAAGTTCACCCCCCATGGATGAAGGCTTTGGTGAGACCCCGTCGAGGATCACCACCCTGCTCAGTTTGCCAGGACTGGTTGGGAGTTGGGTTCACCTATTCCGACCAGGAGGTCGAGTCACGTCTGACTCGGAAGTCTTGCATAGAGACAAGAAGAAAGAAGAAAGAAGAAGAAGAAGACCGGTCCCGACTTATGTTGATAATATATAAACTCATGTTCTTACGAGTGTGAGAATACGAGGATTTATTTTTTTAAAGAGGAAAGCCGTGTACCGAGTACAACGGGCCAACTATCATTACGGTGATTCCTTTGCGGAATCACCGGTAAATCCTCGTATTCTCGACGCTCGTTAAGATACCTTGTTATGGTTAGAGTAGGTACTACTAGCGAAAGAGGATGATGGGGAAAACGCGTGACGTCACTGGAACTGAGGATATATATACCGGTCTGGGCGGAAGGTCAGTCACTAGTGTTCCGTGACCCCGCTCCAGACAGGTAAGCCTTCAGTGTTCCTAAAAGCCTTGCCACACTTGAAAAAACATTTATTAATATCTAACAGTAAATTGTCCTCCCGGATACAGCTGCCGAGAGGACCAGCAAAAGACTCGTCTTTCGGTTGGTGTTTGACGAAGGCTGCATGTGGAGTTGCCTCTCAAACAAGGACGACGGCCAGAAGGACCCAGTGACTCTCAAACAATATTTGTGGCGTGAGTGTATTTTGGTCGTTTTTCCATCAGTTCCCTCACGTATAGTTAGGTAGGATAGAATAGGAATATTTGTGTTAAGGTATATGTTTATGTTTGTGTCGCTAAGGGTGGATAAGCATTTGTAAGAGCACCACCACGGATATAGCGAGTACTTTCTTTATTTTATTCATCATTAAAGTTGTCCATTATTTTTATATTGGTTTTCTGGTCATTAAATCAACTCGGACCCTCGGTATACAAGTATCTGAGGTTGAATTTGCAGTGCATTATAAAGGTAACGAGATATCAAATGGATCGTCTTACGAATCTTTACCTTATTTTTTCCTCCAATGTTTTACTTACATATGATCTTCTGGAAGAGGTTTAAGTGTGTGGCGCCAGTTGTAAGTCTACGTTACGTTCTAACCTGTGTGGTGGTGGTGGTGGACATTATACTTACGGCGAAACATATAGTTGTATTTATTCTTGATAGTGAATGAGTGAAACTAATCCTTGCCTTTCTTAGTTGTTTGCTTGCGTGCGTGCGTGTGTGTGTGTGCGTGTAAGTTCATTTGCTATAACAAAACAATGCAATACCCAGCCCACTCCTTACATATATAATAAAGTATACGAGAAACAATGGCTGTTCATGTACACTCACCTCACACTGGGCGTCACCTCCTCATCGTAGCCTCATCACTTATTACTTACTCCTACACAATATACAATAAAACCCTCACAACACGGCTTCCTTCCCTCAGTGTTCCCGCCAAACACACCTGCTATGACCTGATGGACACTCTCATCGTAGGGACAGTATATTTAGAATAGTGTTTTATTATAAATCCTTCAAAAGACAAAGTTCTTACAAAATATGATTAGAGTAAGTAGTATTTTTCTTTTGTATATTTTTAGTGTAGTGTTCTTGAAAACTTTGTAGTATAATGGTAGTTAAGGTGATGAGACGAGACAGCCGACAGCAGCAAGGAAAACAAAGCAGACGAAGTTTAGCTACAGCCTACATAATAAAAGTAATGAACCTTGGGTAATAATTTAGATAGTCAACACAAACAGGAACAACTACAGGGTAATATGGAGATAACATTAGCGTCTTCCCCCGAGGTTAATATTTACATGCCAAATAGAATTAAGGTTGCAGATTATCATGCAATATACATCAACTTCTGGAAACTTGAGCAAATTAATCTTAACCTTAAAATTAGTTGGCTAACCTTATCTCCATATTATCCCAACTACATAGCATGACAGTATTTATGTAGTGATACCATAACTGGCTCTCGGTATATTTATTGGTAAATTTTTACATCTGCACAATAATACAACTGGATAAAAATAACACTTCATATAGATTTTGATCCATGTCGAATAATTTAGACATTCATATTCGTTGCAAATGCATATATTGTAAGATGTACAGTATGTAGTATGTATAGTGTGTATGTAGTATGTAGAGTGAACTATAATGAAATTACTAGTTACACAGCAGCAGCAGTAGCAGCAGGTAATAATTCAACTTTGTATATTAACTCCTCACTGTTGTGTTTATTGAACTTTAACAGAGACAAGAACAATAATCTCTTTATTATTCTACATTATAAGTAGACAAAGTGTGCACTGTGGTGAAACATTATTATATATTATTTTTATTAAAGTTAATGTTAGTTAAAGATTAACGACCTCGACTTATAATGTCTCGTCACGTTCACCTTCATCTTTCCAATATATAACTATTTTCCATGTTATTTCCCATATTTATTATGTATATTTAAACTAATGAAACATGTTAAATCAAGTTACACATTTACAACTTACAGCTTGGCAATCTTTTACTTACTAGAATGATTTGTTACTAATATCAGTTTAATTTTTCAGCTGAAGCCATAGTTTTAAGAGGAGACAAAACCCTTCAGCATGAACTGTGGCAGGACTCTGTTCAGCCTCATTAAAGTGTTGCCACAACCTACATACTCATGCATAAGGACGTTATGTGCAATCACCCGAGATCCAAACAGAAAACCCTTCAAACCGAAGCTAAATTATGAATACCTTTGCAACCCGGACAACACACAGCACATCGAGCGACTCATTAAACACAGAAAAAATGTTGGCGATATACACCAAGTGATTAAACTGAGGCAGAAGTTGAAATCAATGAATGACACTTTGCATGACTACCAAACACTGGAGGAAGAATTAGAGAAGGAGGCACTCAAGATTCCTAATGATGCCAGTCCTCATGTGTGGACCCTTGGGGAGGAACCTGAGGTCCTCGAGTATGTCAATCCTAAGCCAAAGTTCTTCTTTACTCCGTGGGAATTTAGTCAGCTCGGACAGAGGCTGGACATTTTGAGGACAGAAAATTTGGGCAACATAACTGGAACCCGAAGCTACTTTTTCAAGGGAGCATTGGCAGAGCTGGAACACGCCCTTGTCAAGTGAGACTTTGTGAAGGATAACCTTTATTCTATCTGTCTGTCTGCTGTTATAACTGCAATTTTGAATTTTCTATTCTACATTTAAAAAAAATATTGATGCCTATTGATAATTTTTCCTTAACCTCCTCTTACCTGCAATTTGTGTGTGAATGCAGCCTGTGTGTAACATTGCAGGTACTCTGTGTCCCACCTGGTGAGGAAAGGGTTCACACTCATGTCTGTGCCAGACCTCCTCTACGCGCACATCATTGAAGGGTGTGGCATGAACACAAGGGGAGACCACTCACAGGTACCTCACACTAACACTCATTACCAACAACTTATACCTACTCAAAGAGGCAGTACGTATTTGTATTAATTAATTATCATTTTCTTCATGATGGTCCTAAAAAGTCCAGTCCTGTACTAATATGAAGGAATGAATAACAGTCTTAACACAACACAGGTTTACCACATTGTGGAGCCGAGTGAGGGAGTGTGTTTGGCCGGCACTGCAGAGATGTCCCTCGGTGGATACCTGAGAGGGAGGCAGCTGGAGGCTCATAAGCTTCCCTTGAAAGTGGCAGCTGTCTCCAGGTGCTACCGGGCTGAAAGTTCCAGTCAAGCCGAGGAGAAAGGCATTTACAGGTGAGTGTACGTGAGGAGTGGAGATTAAATGTGTAAAGAGAACAAATAATGAGTTGTAGTGAAGGAGAAGGAATGATATTTAGAAAGGGATAGAAACTTGATTGAGAAGAAGGAGTATGTCAAGTTGGGGTGAATGCTGTAGGTGTATATAGCTGTGGGTGTTCATCTCCCGTCACATCAGTCTTTGAACCTGTGGTGGAAATTACTCCGTTACCCCGGGACACAGGGCCACTGTGACATCCGACTATCCACAGTTTACCCTCCCCAGGTTTCCCTAGGTACCCATTTATCGACCAACCCGTTTGGGAGAAGAAGGATGGATTTTTATAAAGAAATGGGTGGATGAGGAATGGCATGTGGGAAGAAAACAGGCAGGAAGGATGTGGAAGGAGTGGATGGGGGTTAGAGATCTGTACTTAGGTGGGTTGTGGTGGAGGATGAGGCTTGGATTAGGGGACCAGATAAAGCATTAGTGAGTTGTAAGTTGAGATAAAGTGATACTGTTAAGTTAACGTGACTGGCAGGAATGTAACAAGTCACCCACCGCACAAGGGTTTGGTAGATGGAGGCTAAGGGATACAGAACCAAAGAGGGAGATTGACTGACTAACAGGAGGGAAAGTGAAAGGAAATAAAGGATGAATTATATTTGTATGATAGAAAGTGATGCCTACTACTGTTCAATAATGCAAGACAGTCCTTCAACCCTATATAGTGAGCATCAGAGCCGCCTTGTACCTCCTTATGATCACCTTTCAATAGAACATTACAGGCAACACAACACTGTCCCGCAGGGTTCATGCCTTCACCAAGGTGGAGATGTTTGGGGCAACGGCAGCAGACACAGGACAGGAGAGTCATGACCTCTACTCGGAAATGGTGCTCCTGCAGAAGGAACTTTTTTCAAGGCTGGGAATCCACTTTCAGGTAAGGGGAAACAAATAATGTTTAAATGTATATATGTACTGTACGTGTGGTGTTAGTGTAGGCTATGTTTATCACTGTTTGGAATGTTATATTAGAAAGGGTGTCTGTGTGGCTTCTTCCAGGATGGTTTCACAAGTTCATGAATATAAAGCTGAGCAAACAAGAACTAACCGTGGAGGACATGAAACCAAATGAATAATGGTGAGCCAGTCCTAACATAGCAATGCATTATTACTATATAATATGTATAACTGACGGGAAACATTCTCTAATAGAAACCAATATACATTACAGCTCATATGATATCAATCTTCATATTCAAAAGAGGGTATTTTACCGATGATTCTATAGCAGTGTTTTGAAGGAGTCAATACTTGGCTCACTTACAACTGTACACCCTCATGCAACACACACTCAAGGATCTCCTACACACTACACTTGTACTCATATGCAATACTGTATAAGATGAACTCTTGTAGGGATGTTGTGAGTTGCGTGAAAGATATTCATATATATATATATATATATATATATATATATATATATATATATATATATATATATATATATATATATATATATATATATATATACTTTTTTTTTAAATTCAAACATGATTTTCACATATTATAAATCTTGTTAATGAATACTGATTCTGTTAATTAATTTCAGTTAAGTTTAGCTAAAGATGACCTCTGTCCTGAGGCATCTATCTTAAAGCTAATTAACCCTAAATTTATTTACAGCTAATGTGTCTGTGTCTGTATCTATATCACTGTCACTGTCAGGCACATCACTGTTCTGGCATTACCACCGAAATTTGAGGGAAAAAAAAGAAAAACATTAATAACAAAATTGTCAAAGAGGATTTTCCAATACCATATATGATCTGATCTCATCAAACAACTTGTAATGGAAAACAAATAGAGTTGTGAGTGTCACTGTAACTCACATCCTCCATCCCCGTCACCTTCCTGTTCCATCACCTCCACCAACGCATGCAAACATAAGTCACCTTGTACACAGAACTTCACACAAGAACAATAATCAATTTTTGGACTGACATGTGATACAAATAACAACTTCATGGAAGACAGGGAACAACGTACAGTTTTTGATTATCAGATTGAGACAAAACACTTGCTTTGTCAGTTGTGATTAAGGTTCTGTGACACATATATTAGTCCGAGTTTGAGTCTAGGTAACGGCAGCGTAACTTGAGGTAACTTGAAGTAACTGAATTGCTATCCATATGTTACAAATGATTCTGAGTTATAGGTTAAGGAATTTTTGTTTGTTGCATGCACAGTAACGAGGGAAGACGGAGGTTATGTGGCTGTGTTCTGGCCTTGTGTATCTGAAAGCCTTGGTTCTGGATTGGTTGAACATGTTTGTGATGAAATTGATGTTGTTTTCTGAATAAACAAT
>JAXIVD010005533.1:7500-27500 GCA_036785275.1 Cancer borealis
TACTGGTTACTGTTTTAATGGTGCACTATTATAATGTTACTAATAATTAATGCAACAATTACAAGAAGAAAGGGAATATTAACAGTTGAATACTAAAAATGAGATTATTAGGATATAGTAAATAGGATCTATGAAAGAAGATACAGGTGTGCCAAGATAATATTAACAGAGTCCAAGGAGAGGTATGCCCTGGTTTGGATGAATGTCAAGGTTTGTGTAACATTGATGAGTACGTTAATCCTTGAGGGTGACGGGTGGGCACAAGAATACTTAATACTAATTCCTGAGTGGGACTTCAAGTGACAAGAGTTTAAACTTGCTCTGATTCCCAACCATCAATTCATTCAATTATTAAGATAGAAAAAAAAAACTCCCACGATCTTAACTATAATTTTGTTAAAAATATATGGACTTGATTTATGTACAGTCGTTTTTTTTTTCTTCTTGCAAGGTTGTTATTTATAATAAATAAACTTCTTGTTACTCTTTTTCTTACTTTGCATATGGAAAAAAAGTCACAAGGTTGCCTCGTTGGTTCCATTGGTCGCGCGTAAACAATCGTCAGTAAACAAACAACAACACAACGTAAACACCGCAAGTAACACGTGTGCTACGAATTCCAAAATATTTTCCCTTTTATAAAACACTAGTGATAATAACAACCCCAGCTCAAAATGTCAAAAGTGGAAGACGACAGTCCATCACCTTGTGCTATATGCAACAAGAAGGTAAACTATGGCATACAGTGTGATAAGTGTGATGCTTGGTATCACCCACGCTGTCAGAGTATACCCAAGGAGTTGTTGACTGTGATACTTGAATACCCAGACCACCTTAGGTTCTGTCTTGCATGCAGACCGCAAGTATTAGGTGACTCAGGCAACTACGAAAAACTATACCACCAAACGGAAGCTCTAATGTTTGTATGTATGTATGTATGTATGTATGTATGTATGTTTGTATGTATGTATGTATGTATGTATGTATGTATGGAAGAAATGGAGAAGATGACACAGGAGTTCCAAGAATTCCAAAGCAACAAAATAGAAAAAATGTCAAAGAAGCTTCAAGAAATTCAAGAATCACACACACACACACACACACACACACACACACACACACACACACACACACACACACACACACACACACATACACACACACACACACACACACACACACACACACACACACACACACACACACACACACACACACACACACACACACACACACACACACACACACACACACACACACACACACACACACACACACACACACACACACACACACACACACACACACACACACACACACACACACACACACACACACACACACACACACACACACACACACACACACCTGCGGAGCCGACGCTGGAAAACGGTTCATAAAGGCTGTTGTTGCTTGCATGCACCGAGTTTCTGCGTTCAAGTTGGTAAGACGTGTTGTTACCGTCATCGTCCTGTTGCTGATACTCCCCTGGCGAACATGTAAGGAAGAGAGAGGAAAAGGAATAAGAAGAAGAGGAAAACAACGAGGAGGAGGAGGAGGAGGAGGAAGAGGAGGAGGAGGAGGAGGAGGAGGAGGATGGAAAGGAGGAGGAGGAGGAGGAGAAGGAGCAGGAGCAGGAGCAGGAGGAGGAGGAGCAGAAGGAGGAGGAGGAGGATGGAAAGGAGAGAGGTCTAAACCTTACAAAGGACTGTGGTTCAAGATTTCTTTAACGTATGTGTCAGTAATATGAAGGTTACGGAAAATTTGTTGGTAAATTCTGATAACACACACACATACACACACACACACACACACACACACACACACACACACACACACACACACACACACACACACACACACACACACACACACATCTAAAGGAAAGATTCGATAGATATAGATACGTAGACATGACCACACAAATGTAGATCAGGTCCTGTATACTACAACTAGGAAAATACATTAAAACACACACACACACACACACACACACACACACACACACACACACACACACACACACACACACATACACACACATACACACACATACACACACACACACACACACACACACACACACACACACACACACACACACACACACACACACACACACACACACACACACATCTAAAGAAAAGACTCGATTGATATAGATAGATAGATGGAGAGAGAGAGACAGAGAAACAGACAGAGACTGAGACAGAGAGTGGGTACGCACACTGATAAATATATATCATTGATGTGCTGCATCATCTTCTACTTACGGAAACACTGCATCTCGCGTGCTATTATCCAGGCCACTGCGACCACCACTACCACAACCACTACTCCGCCACCTACAGCTACTGGCCATACCGGGGATTCCTTGGCAGCAGCTATAGGATTAACTTGTGTGGTAGTGGGTTTGGCGGGAGCAGCAGCTGTAGGATCAGCTGGTATGGTGGAAACAGTGGGTGTGTTGCACTGTGTTTTCTGTGTAATGTCTAATGACCATAATGAGGCGCCGTGGGCCGTAACGCTGAAGTTTTTTAATTCATCCCAAAAATAGTCCGTGATCGAACCACATTTACCAGGACAATTATTAATTTTGTACGTGCACATTTGGTAAGACGATAATAATCTGTAAATGTTCACTTTAAGTTTATTCCATTCGAACCTTTTCACACACTTGTTATCTCGAGAGATTCGCTTTGTGTTTATTTCAGAATGAACAAACATTTTTATAGTAACACCTTTAAAACCATTCTCGGGAAAGAACAGCAGTTCCCCAGTTTTGGTAGTAAACGTTTTTACTGTTTTTGATGCGTCGCCTTGCACCTCTACACAGTTTTGAAGCCCACTGGAGGTAACGAAGGTCATTGCGCGTGTAAGCACCGTCACAATTAATACGAGCTTCATCATGGTGTCTGGAAGCGATTAAGAAACAACTGTGTGTGTTGAGCATCTAGAACGGATGTATGGCGGCATCGTACTTGTTAGGTTATTCTTATAACAGAAATCCCGCTGCTGACATTCAATGTGACGTTACTGGTTACTGTTTTAATGGTGCACTATTATAATGTTACTAATAATTAATGCAACAATTACAAGAAGAAAGGGAATATTAACAGTTGAATACTAAAAATGATATTATTAGGATATAGTAAATAAGATCTATGAAAGAAGATACAGGTGTGCCAAGATAATGTTAACAGAGTCCAAGGAGAGGTATGCCCTGGTTTGGATGAATGTCAATGTTTGTGTAACATTGATGAGTACGTTAATCCTCGAGGGTGACGGGAGGGCACAAGAATAAGAACATAAGAACATAAGAAATGAGGAGACTGCAAGAGGCCAGTTGATGACCTACACGAGGCAGCTCCTTGTCTTCCACCTTTGGAATAATCCAATTTTTAGCCATCTGACCTGTCATCCCTATCCATACTCTGATCCAATCGTCTTTTTAAGTTATATATTGACTCAGTAATTACTACGTGTCTACCCAGCCTATTCCAATCGTTCACCACTCTGTTAGTGAGCCAATATCTACCTAGGTCTGTCCTGAGTCGAATTTTTTCTAGCTTGTACCCATTTCCACGTGTCCTATCCTGAATATTAATTTCTAAAATCTGATCAATGTTTCCCTTATTAATTCCTTTGACCCATTTAAAGACCTCAATCATATCTCCTCTTGCCCTCCTCTCTAGGGAGTGGAGATTAAGATGTTTTAACCTATGCTAGGATAAATTTCTCAGCCCCTGAATCATCTTGGTCATTCTTCTCTGGATTCCTCCAAGGAGTCTATATCCTATCTATAATAAGGGGACCAAAATTGAGCTGCATAATCTAGGTGGGGTCTAACTAGCGCTAAATACAATCTCAGAATGACCTCAGAACTCCTATTTGTCACACACCTACTAATAAATCCCAGTATCTTGTTGGCCTTATGTCTAGCTATAATACACTGTTCGCTGGGGCGCAAGTCCCTGCTTACTTGAACTCCCAAGTCCCTCACACTATATGACCTTCCTAAGGTAGTGTCATTTAATGTGTAGTCCACAGACCTATTACTTTTATCTACGCTCATAATGCTACACTTGTTAACATCAAACTGCATCTGCCATTTCTCTGACCACTCGTACAGCCTATTTAAGTCATCCTACAGCATCCTAGCATCATCTATATTCTTTACCGGTCTTCCTATCTTTGTGTCATCGGCAAATTTACTGTTATCAGTGTTTATCCCTGTCTCTTAGTCATTTATATAGATTATGAATAACAACGGTTCTAGTACTCATCCATGTGGAACCACACTAGTGACATTACCCCATTCTGATTTCTTCCCATTGATCTGTACCCTCTGTTCCCTACTAGTAAGCCATTCCCTAATCCACTTTAGCACCTTCCCCATATACCGTGCGCCTTGACTTTACTTAACAGTCTCCTATGGGGTACTCTGTCAAAGGTTTTACTGAAGTCCAAATAAACTATATCATACTCGTCCCCCTTATCTATGGTTTCAAATACTTTCTTATAGAAGGATAATAAATTTGTCAGGCAGGACTTCCCTTTGCTAAAACCATGTTGACTATGTCTAATTAGCTTGTGTTCATCTAAATGTTTTCTAATTGTCCCTGCTATGATAGCTTCTAACATCTTGCCTACTAATACTACTTACTTATACCTGAGTGGGACTTCAAGTGACAAGATTTTAAACTTGCTCTGATTCCCAACCATCAATTTATTCAATTAATAACACCTAAAAAAGAAATTAGAAAAACTACACTCACGATTTCAATTATAATTTTGTTAAAATTAATCATACATAGACTTAATTTATGTATGGTCGGTTTTTTTTTTTTTTTCAGTTATTTTTTAATTAATATATTTCTTGTTTATATTTATCCTACTCCCCTACGTATGGAAAGAAAAATCGGAAGGTTATCTCGTTGGTTCCGTTGATCGCGCGTAAGCAAACGTCAGTAAAGTAAGTAAACAAACAACACAACGTAAACAGATACTTGTCTTATAATCATTTAGGTAAAGATTGAAGTAATTGCGTAGAAAGAAGAATTCTTGTGTGCTTCAAAAATACGATGTCAAGGTGTTACTAATGTGTCGTCCATAATATGAAGACAAAATTGAAAGTAAAACGTATAGGTAATTAAAACCAAGCATCCATGCGAAGCAATATATAAGTGTGAGTATAGACGGCCTTCTGGAAGCACACTAACGCAGTAATAGGCAAGTTGTACAAAGGAGTCTTGGTATTTGTATAGTGTATGTGCGAATGGCATTATTTCACAGTACTTGCTCGTCTAAGTTATTTCAATTCACTGTACTTGTGCAGTGTTAGCTTAGCAGCGAATCATTCATGTTACATCTATCTGTGATAAAAAAAATTGGTAAATTTGTATAACTATTGCTCGGATGATATTGATATAAATATTAAGTGGTGCATACTATACATAGTGTATTCAACAAACCTGTGAAGGTTTCAGGCGGTGCTCACCTTTGTAACCAAATACATGTTTAGGCCATAATAATATGGCAATCCGGAAAAAAAATCTAGGATGAAATACCTAACTTTTGGATAATAATATATAAAATGCCTATACAACCGAATCAAAACGTACTTAATATAACCTAATCTAACCGTAACCTAACCTAACCTAACCATAACGTAACATACCTAACCATAACCAAACATAACATAATCAACCTAGCATAACTTGAAAGATGTTTTACCAGGTAAATAATAACGAGCATCGCCTGAAACCACAGATGTGTTGAGTACACTATGTATAGTATGTACAACTTCACATTTATATCGATATCGTCCGAGCAGTAGTTATGCAGAAATACCAAGTGTTCATCAAATGTTAGTTTAAAGTCAATGGAAGCTACTTTACTAAAATCTCGCATATTAATTAATTAACTTTTGTCTTACCAATGTCTTACCAAACTCCACCTCAGAGTCAATCTTGAGGTGGTCAGTTCAGGATTGGGGCAGTAAGCCCCAAGGTTAGGAATTCAAGTGGTTTTAGGTTTTGTTTACAAATACTCTTCATTACTACTTTTCAAAAATGTCGAGAGATGATTCTGTTTTAATCCGTAGACCGCTGACTCCTTCCGAAGCAGGATTCAGCGGATCTTTTCATCCTGAGCTATTATATCCTCTTCATATCAACAGCATATTAATGATGACACTGATATCACCTAATTCTAACTATCATGTTTTGAGGAGGAAGCTCACACCCCCACCAGCCTGTTTATACTTGCAAGGAGTGACCGTTGAGGCTCTCCACTTGAGTTTGAATTAGTCAAATGAGTTGGGTTTCAAACATTTGGTCAGGTTAAGTTAAGAAAGGTTAAATTTGATTATATAGATCATTTCAAACAGGCAGGTCAGAGGAGGGTTGGTAGCAGGCCAGTGGAGGCTCGCCTGAAACTACTGCTGCTTACCAGTCTTCCATATCATTATTGTCATTTATGAGCACAAAACTATTATTTTGATAATTTCTTGTGTTTTGTATTTATCTGTTACTTCTTCTCAACATGAATCAATAGTTTTATTTTTTTGGCAGTAGCAAGGAGGGGGCTAGAAAAAAATTAGTGAATTGCAGGAGAAGCAAATAGAGGATTCATTCAAATCTTATCAAAAAAGTTGTCAGTGTCTCTATGTATATATTCTCTGCCTTCCACCTACCTCCATGACTTTGTCCTCACACACAGGATGTCACCAGTACCTGAACCCATGCATGGAGGTCGCCAGGGTCCGGGTGGAGTGGAGGAGGAGGAAGACTTAACTACTCCTGCTGGGCTGCCTCCGGGCCCTGTGATTCCGTCCTCAAGTGATGAAGAGTTAGACATAAGTGACCCCGGGAATGCTCCTCCAGGTTACCAGCCACTACCTCAGGACTTTGAAGCAGTGAGTATATGAACTGTGAATGTGTTTAACTAATAACAACCTCCTGTTCACCTCTGCTCATCCTTATTGATGTCATTCGCTATTACACTTTATAATGATAATAACCATAATGAAAATTAAATAAGACTTTTTTATTATTATTTTCATTTTTTTTCTCATGTATTTCAATATTAATTCTGTGTATTCATCTATTTTGAATTAATAATAAAAGATATATTGTAATTCTTTATAAGAGAGTGAGTGTGTACTCTGTTATGCCGTCAATTTACCAACAACTGACGCTGCAGCACCTTCAAAACTATAGATGCTCTCAGAGTACCTAACTATTTTTATTACTTTATGAAGGTGTGTGAAAGTGATATGCATTCAGTAGAAACTAGAAATTATGGTTAGTAATTTTATAACATATGTGTATTACCATATTTGACGGCTAATACAACTCACAGATACTCTTGTGAAAAGTGATTTCAGTACCATGATACATTCAATGTAACGAATACTGTCAATATGCTGTGAGAAAAATTATGTCTGTGAGTGGAATTAACTGAGACAATAAATGAAAGTTGAAGCTTGTGTTACACACCATTTATGCTGTTTTGTCTTGAGACTACCACATTCCTTGAATAAATGAGACACACTTTTGTATAAGACACACCTCGATCTTCAATGCTATCTTCTGCAAAAAAAACATCCCAGTCTTTATTTATTTATTAATTTGTTGAACATCAACATGATCTTTTGTTATTCTTTACCATACTTCATAATATATATAACAACCCATGATTCCCTGCCCTGCCCTGCACAGCAATGCTGAGTAGGGCATTATAGGTTGTTATGGGTTATGTGGGTGTGCGCCTCAGTGGTGCAGTGGTTAGCACGTCTGACTATGAATCCGCTGGCCCGAGTTTGATCCCGGACAAAGGCAGGCGGCACACAGCTCACCCAGCTGTTCATCCTCCAAAACTGGTTGGTTGATAAATGTGTACCGAGAGTAACATAGGAAAGGTAAACTGTGGAAAGTAGGATGTCACAGTGGCCCTGTGTCCCGGCATATCAGATTTTCCACCACAGGCTCAAAGGCCAATGCAACAGGAGATGAACGCCCACAGCTATGTGTAGCTACAGCGTGTTCCCCCATTTTAACTTAAAGCCCAGTCACATTAGGGGTATCCGACCAGTTCCCGATAACTTAGGACCAATCTGATGCCTTCACTCGGACACCCATTGTACGTCTGCTCAGCGAGTGGTTGGGGGTCAGGAAGCAGTCTAATGAGGTCTGAAGTTATTGGTGGTGGTCAGCGGTGGCTCCTGACTAGTTGTGAAGGAATTGCAATTCCTCCTCTTCAGTCGCTGATCTATTCACAATTAAGGGGAGCATATGGGTGAGATTTTTGACAAATTTTTTTTGTATGACGAAAATCTTTTCTTCGCTCGTCGTATAGAAAATAACATAAAAATTTCAAGACTATAATTTTTTAAATAAAAAAAAACCCATATGCTCCCCTTAGATTTTTCTCTGAGACTGGTTTCAAATCACTTCATATGTGACATTTTTTTAGACGCAGACCGCTCAGTAACATGGATTTTGCCGTTCCCGATTCAAATCCCTCGACCAATCAGGAGTCTGAGGTAGATGTGACAGCCATTACCTGTAAAATAGTTTCCTCAAGCTCGCTCGGGACTTTATTCTGATAAGTTGCCTTTCATGACAACTCCTGTGTCAGCTTTACACAGCAGCAATGTTCAAGTAGTATAATGAAATTAATAAATGGGCTTAAGAACCTCAAACCAGTAGTTTAAAAGTTATTGTAACTGAGGATAAATTACACCCAGTTACTACCTTGTTTTCCATCTAAACAGGATGACGAGGACCAGGAGAATGGAATAGATTACAGTTCACTTTCGGGTCTCATGTCTGCCTTGGCCACCCATGGGACCAACACCATTCCTGTTAACGAAGATGAAGAAGCTGAAGCTGCAGGCACACAGGAGGAGGGAAACAGGAAAAGAGACAACATCTCACCTCGTGCAGAAGAGGTAAGTAAGAGATTATTGAACAAAACTTTATGATATGTTACAGAATGTTTTTGCTGACCATTGGAAAGCACAGCACTCCACCACAGCAGCATGCCAACCCCTCCACTAGTATTGGTGTGTATGAAAGGTGTGGCATTGGACCGTGTGCAGATGTTGTCCTGTGGTGTAGTGGAATGAGTGAAAAGGAATAGCTTGAGTTAGTTTGGTCTTATTGAGAGAAAGAAGAAGGAAGAGTTTGTGAAGAAAGTGTATGTGAGTTAAATTGATGGTCTTAGGAGAAGAGGAAGGCCAGTTGTAAGATGGAAAAATAGAGTAAAGGAGTACATGCATGAAAGAGGTGCTGATAGGGAGGACAGATTCAACAAGCAAGGAGGGAGTGTAAGGACAGAGAAGTGGCGAGTCTTCTGTCGTGGCCATCTCCTTGCAGTACATTTCTAAAGGGAACGAGGCATCAGAAACTATTGATAGGTAGATAAGTAGATCAGGGTTGGTGAGCCCCGCTGATGAGGCCTTGTACCCGCCTCTGCATGTTATCCAGCAGGTTGAGGTGACAACAGGCACTCAACGTCCAGGTTAGAGGAGCATTTTCCATGATAGTCTTGACCTCGGCCTTGTACGAGGTCAGCAGGTCATCAGTATGGAGATGTTTCATCCAGCACCATGGTCAAGTTAGGAGAGACTTTTTGCACCACCTCCTCAGTGTGACAGTGTGACAGTCAACCTTCACATTGAGAATGTCGATACTGTCTTGTAGAGAGATGGTATTGCGCCAGAACGTCAATTTTTCACGCAGCTGACTCATTTTTCCAAAGTGTGATATCACAATGGCCCAGTTTTCTCTGTGCCAAACTTGACTTGCCACCTTTCACCTCAGGTCATGATGTCTTAACAGTCCATTGACAGACTGTATCACATCCTGGACTTCTTCCCGCTCTTGTGTGTGTGTGTGTGTGTGTGTGTGTGTGTGTGTGTGTGTCTGTGTTTGTGTGTGTGTGTGTGTGTGTGTGTGTGTGTGTGTGTGTGTGTGTGTGCGCGTGCATTTTTATGTGTGCATGAATGCAAGTGTGCGATGTGATCAAATAAAGACTTTAATCAGTTACCATTATGAAAAATCTACTCTTTTATTCATTGAAGAAGGTACCATATGTTACTTTGGCCTTTAATTAAATGCTCAAGTATTTTATTCATGATTATTCATACTTAATGGTTGTGTTGAGCACATGCCTGTGTCAGCCTTAACTGAGTAGTGCAGAATGGAGTTTTGTTTATAGCTATCCTTCAGTCTGCACAGGAGTGGGAAGCTAATGTGTTAAGGGAGACATCTGCGGTGTGGAACACAAACTCTCCTGCACAAGACCGTCTGCAGCTTGACTGTGGCAAGGTGGAGCAGATCAAGTCAGCCATGGCCTCATTCACCCTTCCTGAGTCAGCCATTCCTCCCTGGGCACAAAATCTCTCAGATGAAGAGTGGAAAAGCCAAGTTTCTAGTCTGCTGGCTCGACAAGGCTCCCAGTAACTGTATTTGGTTGTATTATCTGTATTTTATCTGTTAAAACTAGAGCAGCTGACCCTGTTCTGAGTCAGAATGCAATATTTTCCCCGTTTTCAACTGTTAATAATCTTATGTATTGTGGTATAACCTGAAGAATGTGACGAGTTCCTGAGTCTGTTATGAGGTTATCTTAGCATCATACTTAAGTAGATGATTGGGAGTGGCATGTTGAATTTCATATTACCTTCCTATTTCAGAACAGCGGTACCATTGAATTTACTCAATGCATAGTTTCCATGTGCTTAGTAAGTTTGAAATATCAGTTAGTAAGGAATTTTTGCATACATGAACTGAAAGAATCCCATTTTTTTTCATATACTTATATATAAGATGGTCATGTGAACCTGTTTTGAAAAACTAGCCTCATTTAAGCCTCATCTAAGTAACTTATTCACTGATATTCAAGTACAATGGTGCAGCAGGTTTTGCACCATTTTCATTTGAAAACTCTTGTTTTGCAGCAACATCCAAATATTTCATCATTAAATGCAAACATTTACAAGTTTGGCACAAAGAAAATTTTGCTGCGACTTCACACTCAATTGTTTATCTCCGTCCTTCAACTGATTTTGCTAAAATGACAATGAGAACATCATTACTTTTCCTCTGATGGAGGTAAAGGCATGTTTTTATGGTCCCAACAGTGGTTGGTATTAAAAACCATGTTTTTATACTCAGAAAATGTGCTGCCACAAGCAGCTGTGTGAGCAGCTTTTTTCTGAATCCAAAAACAATTTAGTCTTAATAACCGAACCATCCTCAAGTCATGCTAAGTCTGCTCCTGAGCTCATTTGGGGAGACATGAAACTGTACTTAGTGAGAACAAATAAACATGCTGCTATCATTACCAATCTATAAGAATGCAATTCAGTTCACTGAAAGCAACATCATGTTCATGCCACTCACTGGGACCTCAAAAATGTATGAATGTATATATATATATATATATATATATATATATATATATATATATATATATATATATATATATATATATATGTATACATATATATATATATATATATATATATATATATATATATATATATATATATATATATATATATATATATATATATATATATATATATATATATATGTATACATATATATATATATATATATATATATATATATATATATATATATATATATATATATATATATATATATATGTATACATATATATATATATATATATATATATATATATATATATATATATATATATATATATATATATATATATATATATGTATACATATATATATATATATATATATATATATATATATATATATATATATATATATATATAGTTATATAGTTATAGTTATATAGTTATAGTTATAGTTATTGTATACAAGAGACATATGACTGGGATTTTGGTGGTGAAGAAACACGTAATGAAGAATTACTTTATTTCTCCCTCGTTTTGACTAACTGTCTCCTTCAGAGAGAATAACAAACTAGTGAGTATGGTATCTTGTATACAATGTTTGGTGGCTCAGCCATCAGGTCGCCTGTGAAGACTGTCCTGTGATTGGTCAGCAAGCCGTCTGTCTACTTCTTGCTGTCCCGATAATCAATAAACTTGTGGCCAAAGCCAGATTTACAAAGCACTCTCTATGATTGGTTACCTTCTCAGTGGAGATATACTTAACTTCAATTGTATTTTAATCTTTTTTTATAAGCCCTGAACGTAGCAGTCGAGTGTCATTCCATTGGGGAAGGTGGCCATAGTCTTGTGCATGAACAGACAGGGAAGGGATTGTCCTGTGATGGCAATGGATGTATGGGGGTTAATGGGGAGTACCTGGATGTATGGGGGTTAATGGGGAGTACCTGGATGTATGGGGGTTAATGGGGAGTACCTGGATGTATGGGGGTTAATAGGGAGTACCTGGATGTATGGGGGTTAATGGGGAGTACCTGGATGTATGGGGGTTAATGGGGAGTACCTGGATGTATGGGGGTTAATGGGGAGTACCTGGATGTATGGGGGTTAATGGGGAGTACCTGGATGTATGGGGGTTAATGGGGAGTAGAGAGGAGAGGTGGACATCTGTGCGTGGTGGTTGTTTTTAATAGAAACTTTCCACCAGTATGCATGGATAACAGGAATACAAAATTTGCCAAAAGGATTGATTCACTCTATGGCTGTGGATAAAAGATTGATGGATGCAAGATTTGAGAGGTATGGTGATGGAGTTTGAGAGGATTAAGTAACATTTAAAGTGGTTGTTTTGATTGTCTATAAAGGGTAAAAGTTGAATGTGAAAAAGAATATGAGATTGGGTTGAATGGAGAGAAAAAATGGAAGTACTACATGAAGTTCAGTATCTTGATTTAATCGTATACAAACTGGGAAACATGGAAGTGACGAAAGAAAAAGTATGTATGGCTGAACGCATTCCCATCAACTGAAGTGATCCCAGTGACAATTGCTATGTAAGTATATATGCTACAATATCTGCATCATATATAATGTAATACTCCTTTTTCCCTTCCCTAGTGTTGCTGAGAAGTACCATTTGTTGAAGTGTAGTGCAAGGTTGTTGGTTCACGTGTCTAATGAATATAGTAGTTTTTATTTACTTTTTATAATCTTACCTTTGCTTGCCAACTATCTTGAACCAATTCAAGCAAGATGGGACGATGCTTGGCATTTTTTACTGATTTAATTTCTCTCTCCCTCCCTAACCCTGCAGATGGCTGTAGGTCCTGGCTGGTGACAGGACTGTTTTGAACGCAATGCTATCATCAAAATGGAAGTGTCAATGCCTGTGGTTTGTAGTAGGTCATTGTTGTATTTCTCACAGTTAAAAAAATGCGAAGTCTCATTTTTACTATGGCCCTTATCCATACAGGTGATTTTCTTTTCCATACATCAAAAAAAGTAGTGACGCATAAGAAAAATTTGAATGCATTAATATATGTAGATTTAAAGTTTAACAAGTCCTTGTATATCTGTAGCTCAATTATCCCTCTCTTTATCCAACCATCGCACCCGTGTAATTATTCCTAATCACTAATAAACTTTTCAGTCATCTGTAATAATCTGTTCACGTAGGTTTATAAATTCTTTAGGTAACGCACCTCACTTCAGTCTCTGTCGAAGATCAGGTCTGCATGTTACCCTCTTTCCTTTCCCCTTTCCTTTCCCTTCTCTAAGCCTCAACAGGATCCATTCTATACCTTCTTTCCCACTCATTCCTTCCTCTGTTACACCCAGCTGACCAACCTTGGGGAAGCAGATGGTTCACTCTTAAGTTTTCCTTGCTTGTTGTTTGATCGTTACTCTTAGTTTTGTAACAGAAACTGAAGCTTCATCTGTTTCATGGTTGTGCTTTGCGGATTTTAACTCTAGAACCACCACGAATACACTCATTGTCAGTTAATGGTTGAACGTAACATTGAATATCATCTCAGATAAGTAATTAATGATTGAGAAGTGGATAGGAAAGTATAATCATTAGTAAAGTCTTCACATTGTTAGCTGTAGTAAAGGTTGTTTTACATACACTTCAGAGTTGAATACTGGTATTGGATCAAATCACTTTTTTATATATATATATTTTTTTTTTTAATTCTATATAGATGTACTTGATTACACAGCTATGAGCCACTCTTGTAGTTGGTGATGATCTTCATAAAACTCGGACACCACACTAATAAATACAATAAGTAATAATGTTTCGTAATTAGCGAAGCATGTTTCAAATCGGTCTTTATATATTTTGTCCTCGTTTGTACTATAATGATGATACAATGAGTCATAGTTATTGTGTGTGCATCCTTACTCCAACCTTTACCAGTATTATTATACCAATTATTCCCCGTTCGTCTCTTCCCATCCTCATATAAACCTTACTTATCGTGAAGAAACTTGTTATACCTCACAGTACTTTTCCACTTGTATATATATGTATTACCTCCCACGTTGCCTTCCCATAGTTCCATTTATTCATTTATTCATTGTGTGACCTCAGTAATACGATATAGAACCCATATCACCAGGGGGACTTCCTATTGCGAGGATATCCTTCTGTATAACAACTGTGAAATGATTGTTACACTCTCATTGGCTATATCCTTCTTATCATTAAACAACCCTCATTTCAGATCTCTATTTATATATTTTGTTCAGTTGTTTCGTCACGTAGTCAGTATCGGGTAATTTTGTCCTGATATTCATTCATTTACTGTTTATTTAATGATAGCCATTGTCTTTTTTATTTTTGTTATTACTATAATCTTTCTAGGAGCCAGTAAGGGAAAGGAGAGAAGGATGGGCCAGTAGATGGTATTTAATTCTTCCTTGATGGGTGTGGACGGGGGTGTGTGAGGAGGGAGGGAGTGTATCAGTCGTTTGGAGGGTCAGGAAGAAACTAGAGGAAGTGAGGAGGGAAAGGGAGAGCAAGAAAAAGGGAACTTCATGGGAGAGTGACAGGAAAGGAGGAAGAATTGGTTTGAGGATGGGAGGGAATAGCTGAGTTAGGCTGGTGGGAGGGAGAAGGAACGGGGTGAACTATTTAAGGTGGTAGTTGGCAAGGGGGAGGAGGTAGGGGAGGCAGGCATGGGGCTCTGATAGCGGCGGGGGGTAGGAGTGGAGAGGGAGGGAGAGAGGGGTGAGTGGGTGGGTAAAGGTGGGGAGAAGCCGGTGAAATCAGTACAACGCAGGACGCCGTCGTGGGTGGTGTGACGGTCTCCTCTCAGCTCAGCAGGTAGGTGGTGTGTGTGTGGGGGGGGGGGGGGGGAGGGTAGTCATTCACACGGTAAATGGATGTAATGCACCACCAGCCTAGTCTGAATGCATACGGTAAATTAATACATACAACAAGTCTTTATTACGATTTTAAAATGCTACACTGCCCTGTTACACAATTAAAAAGTATACATTGGTGTCTGGAAGATCATTGATAAAAAGTTAAAATCCACAACCGTAATATCCAAGATTGAATACCGTCAGTCAAGTGGGGTTTTTAATGAGCAATGTTGATTATGAAAGTTACTGGTGCACAGTAGGATACTTAATCTTCTCCATGGACTGCTAATTCGCTGCATTTCCTCAGGCACTCGGATGTATTAATGTCGTGGTTTTCATAATCTGTCCACAGTTGCTTAAGCCTTTGCTGCTTAAATTGGGTTTTCTTACTCTGGATTTTTGTTGGCACATTGTAAGTCTTCTCAGATTGAAGACTATTACCCAAAGTTAGTTATTCCTCGTTAGTATAGTAAAAGCCCCATTTAACTGAAAGCAATGGGAAGTGAGAGGTGTTATTACTGTATCATTTAAAAAAAAGTGTTGCATACCAGTGTTACAAGTTCTGTGGTGCCAAGCATTGCAGTTATCACATTGCGTGGCTTCCTGGCGTGGTGTTACGTCTCCTTCACACACTACACATGGAAAGTGAATCCAGTCCTTAGGTCTTACGGTATTCATTATAAATGGCTTTAAGGCTTGGAGTTGTCTTTGTACTCCCAGAATTGTGACTGACTGAAAGCATTTATTGATACTGTCGAACGTTTTCCTAAACAACTGGTAAACACACTACCATTAAACAGGCAGTTAGGCCTATTGTCAGTTGCGACTGTGGAAACAAACTGTTCCTTATAAAGTTCCCAAACTATTAGTAAACAAGTAGTTATAGGAGCTAAAATGTAAAATATCAACTGGCCTTAGGTCGGTGCATTGGGACCATAAAGGATGGTACATTCAGACTGGGATGGTGCATTACAACCAGGCATGTGGTACAGTGGAACCTTATACGTGGTGCATTCAGACCATAAACCATTCACACGGTTTAGACTTGTGATGGCTAGTCATTACCCTTCCTGAGATAATTTAGTGCTCATTAATAGTCGGATCTATAGTTTCACAAGTCCTTCACCTTATACTTTTAACTCGAGGAGGACAGTAACTGCTTGTTCATCAGTGGAAACTTTGAACCGTGTGCGAAGCGCGAACCCAAACCTGCCTAGTGACAGACTTTACCATTAACTACCAGTGTTATTCACCATGGTCTGGAGGGTCACGTGATGGAGCTCAGAGCTCATACAGACGGATCTATAGGCAAGGCCGAGACCTCTCACACATCCCATCCTCTTATATAAGGGAGACAGTAACCGTTCCCTGTAGGTGAAAAATCCTTAGCGACCTGAGCAGAGTTTGAACCCACGCATTGCCGTG
This sequence comes from Cancer borealis, assembly GCA_036785275.1. Lineage (NCBI taxonomy): Eukaryota > Metazoa > Arthropoda > Malacostraca > Decapoda > Cancridae > Cancer > Cancer borealis. The sequence continues at coordinate 24,202 of JAXIVD010005533.1, forward strand.
TGAGATACGAAGTCATTAACCACTGAGCCACGGAAGTAAGTGTGTGTGTGTGTGTGTGTGTGTGTGTGTGTGTGTGTGTGTGTGTGTGTGTGTGTGTGTGTGTGTTCAAGAGATGTCAATAAGGACGTAATTATTTTTCTATTGGCTTACCCTATGTGGAGTCCCGAGTGTTGTATAGGCCCTTGTAATGGTGGAGGCACAGGTACAAGGGTGAATCCTAATTTTAAGTAAGGGTTATGAGTGAATCGAACCTCTATACCTGTGGGTCTGGGAAAGTTTTTGAAGAAAAAATATGGAGCAATTTGAAGACTCGAGATGGATATGTTATATTCGTATTTAGATCTACAGATATTTAGGCCTACTGGGACAAAGGGTGGTTGGGCGTGCTTGGCTGAGTGACCCTCCCCCCCTCCAATACTAGACGCTGTTGGTTAGATTGGTCATCCGGAAGTTCGTGTGTATCGTAATTCTCGAACATGGATTCGGATTTTTGTAGCAGTTCCGGTGGTGGCAATATTCTATGTAATAATATTGGTATTATACTTACTTGAAACCCATATAAGTTTAGCACAAATCTAGGGGAAACGAAATTTCAAATGTGCGAAAAGTATTATTGCTAAATTAACCTGAAGTATTTGAGAAATGTGTTCCTAGTTTGAACCTTTAAATACGTCGATCCCAATATGAAGGAGAGGAACTAAATGAATAACTTCATAACTTATGAAAGGTTTATTAGAATTATAACATTTATCAGGTGATGTTCGAGTTCAGATTATTTTGATAACCCTATTGTCTCCACAGGTGTCAGCTTCGATGAGATTGAATCCGTCGACATGTCAGCAGTCAGCTCTGGAGAACAATTTGCACCTCTGGTTTACTACTACTAATTAACGAAGGTGAGACTAGAGAAAGAGTTGTGTAAGGAAGCAAAATGGTTGAATCCTTTGGGGGTATAATGAAAGAAAGGAAAGTAAGCATGAAAGTATTTATTTACTGACAATCACTTACGTAAGAAACACTGTAAATACTTTATTTATTGCCGTTTCCTAGTTTTTCTTCCATTTCATAGTTTTCTGTTGAGGGTTCATTGGTTGTGCAAATGAATAATAACTACACTATGGCCCTGACACTTCGGTTTAAAATTACTGCACTTGCTATAAACTCTTCCTGTGATCTGTTTCGTTTAAGTGTTGTGTCCATGCGAGCTGTCTTTGACCTAAGGCACATCCTATAAGTTAGGAACATCAGATACATTAGGAAAACAACTGAGATTTAAATAAAATCTTTAACTATAACCTTTATCTTGTCTTTTAGGTGTTATAGCAGGTAGGTTAGGGCATACTTAAGTATCCCATAGTGACCCTTAGTGTCCCGAGGATGTGTTAGGAAAAGGATATCTCAATATCCTAGCCAAAAAGTCTTACCCGAAAAATATTTGCAAATTTTTTAATTCTTAAGACTTTTTGGCTAGGATATTGAGATATCCTTTTCCTAACACATCCTCGGGACACTAAGGGTCACTATAGGATACTTAAGTATGCCCTAACCTACCTGCTATAACACCTAAAAGACTAAAAGACAAGATAAAGGTTAGTTAAATTTTATAAATATTTTATTTTAATTTCAGTTGTTTTCCTAATGTATCTGATGTTCCTAACTTATAGGATGTGCCTTAGGTCAAAGACGGCTCGGATGGACACAACACTTAAACGAATGTGTGAATTTAATGTACAAAGATTGGAAATGATAATACTGACTGACAGGCCACAGTGCAGTAATTGTAAACCTAAGTGTCAGGGTCAGTGTAGTTATTATTCGGATAATTCTTGTTTTCTAAGTGTTACACAAGCTAAGTTAGGGAATAATTAATATAATAGTATCCTATAATCACCCTTATGTCCCTAGGATAAGGATGTCTCAATATCCTAGAAATTGTAAAATTCATATTTCTCGGACAAAATCAAGGTTTTCCGAACGTTGTTTTTAAAAATGTCTATATAAATTTTACAATAGCATCCTTTTAGGCCTATATGACATGATCTTGGAGTCTTCTACACATCCCAGTAGAGGAGATGATCCCTATATTTGACCTTGAAAAGTTCTTGCTATTTATAAAAAAAAAAAATTCTGAACTTCCTTTGAATAGACTATTACTACTGTACAGGCTGCGCTCTCTTCCGTCTGTAGAGAACCATCAGTGTAGAACTTGTGTGCTGCAATATATGCTTGACTTCTATACAACCAAATTCCTTTTTTTCAGTCCCATTATTATCTCTTATTTTTCACTCAGGAAGTCCTGGATGTCCTTCCCTTCTGAGGAATCTGACTTTGGATGTGGTTTCATCAGCAGAGACCTGAAGGCTTCCATGGAGTCTGGAAATGATGAAGATGTGAATAGTTTCCCTGAAGACCTCCCCTTCTGCATAATTAACAACTTGACAGTGATATTGGTAAATTGGATAGGTAGAATTATTAAATCGGAGTCTGACGTAAATGACTTGCAGGGAGATTTAGATAGGTTAAACGAGTAGGTAGTCGGGTGGCAGATGGAATTTAATCATGACCAGTCAAGTGAAGAGTAATGAATGTTGGAAGGGAAAATCCTCAACAGGTATAACATAGTCAGGGTAACACTGGTTATATCAGAATACGAGAAATTTGGGAGTACAGGTTAGCTCAGACCTCCGTCCTAGAAAACAATGTATTGAGGCTAGAAATCGGACTAATAAGGGTGTTAGGATTCATTGGCAGGAGTGTTGAAAGTAGAAGTGCTGAGGTTATTTTGAAGTATTATATAAAATGGATATAGGATTGTTAGAGTCGGTGCTGAGAAGGATGACCAAAACTATTCTTAGTTTTAGTTGAGAGGAGGCTGAAGCTTTTGAAATTACTCACCGGAGTGGCATAGAAAAAGAGATCTGATTGAAGTATTTAAGTGGGTGAAGGGTTTTAATAAGGAAGATGTAGTCAGGATAGAACAAGAAGTACCGGATTCAAACTGGAAAAATGTAAATTTAGAAAAGAGATAGGCAGAAATTGGTTTACAAATAGGGTGGATGATGATTGGAGCAGACTCGGTCAGCAGGTAGTTAATGCACAGACAATAGGAAGTTTTAGACTACTTCATGGAGGGGTATGAGAGATAAGGGAGTATTGGAACCGGAACTGCAGGCCTCCGAGACCTTGTCAACCCGAAGGCCTCCCTGATGTGGAATCCTGTTAATTAATAAAAAACAAACTAAAATTTTTATTTGTGATTTATTAGTAGTATCCTTCAGAATAAATAAATAAAAATCTAA